>JAAAKE020090511.1:0-20919 GCA_010014785.2 Anisolabis maritima | reverse complement strand
TCCTGTGACATGCCAGCAAAAGGGAGGGACGCTTCGCCCCCCCCCCCCCCTTCCGCCGGCCCTAGCGACTTGCCAAGAAACACCAAAAAGAAAAAATCATTATTAAAAAAAAAAAAAAAAAAAAAAAAAAAAAAAAAAAAAAAAAAGAAAAACAACAAAAACAAATTAGTATTTTATAATACGAATAAAAGTATTTCATATGAAGAAAAATAAAGCTCAATACCTAAATATCATGGCTCAATTAGTAATTTTGTAAAAAATTATATTTATCCAAATTTATAAATAGTCTCAATTATCATTATTTATTAATATATGGACACTCCCAAGTCGGTGGTAAAACTAAAATGGTTCATACTATAATACTGTGGAAAAAAGAAATTTAATGAACTATTAAAAATTCCTATATGTAATGTAAAATTTTCAAAGAGATTTTTATAAACTTTTATAAAAATAAAATAACTATGAATTATCTGCAAAATTAAGACTAACAATGTAATTTCTTAAAATTTTTTGAGAATTTTGCTATTTAATTAATGATGGCTCGTAAGAGTTGAGATTAGTATTCATTTTTAATTACATTTTTTTCTCATAATTGTTTTTTTGAATGATTTTCTATTAATTTTTATCTAAAAATCAATACTAACCCTCATAGGCGCCGGAAGATTTTTACGCAGGGGAATGACTTGTCCAAGTAACTGACCAACAATAAGCGACCATGCTCAGGTCCCATTTTCGTAAAAATTTTGCCCATATGTCATAATTTCGTCTCAGTCCCTCATTTTTTTTTTTTTAGAGTTGTACTACAAATTTTCCTATTTTCAATTCATTTTTGGGGTGATTTTTAGCTATGGTCTTCTTGCATTATGTTTTTTCTTCGCCTTTGGACAAGGAATTGGAATATTAATCCCCTCTAGAAGGGGTGGAACATAATATTGCAACTCGCTGTTCAATATCCGCACATCTATCTACATCTGGACAATTCCAAAGAGAATTTATTATGTTCCTTCCCTCCGAGTTCTGGCACCTATGCAGACAATTTAAGAGTGAAATTACTATTTCTAAAATTATTTAAATGATTTTTATATTTGCAAAATAATTTTATTAAATATTAAAAATGTTTTTATTTCTTAAAAAAATGTTTTCTTTTTAATTTTGTATAAAATATTTTGAGAAAGTTTTTTTTTTTTGTTTACTGTTTTCCTCTCCTAATTTTTTTATTATATACAACAATAGTAAGAAATAAATAAATTTAAAAATTATTACATAATATCGCATGCATCCTAAGCATGCACCTTATTGAAATGATTATTTTTACTATACTTACAGAATAATTAACAACTTTAGTACCTTTGATGTCGGGGAGTACTTACCAACAGCCTTCCCCTCCACCCTGACCCCACTGAAACAATGCACAAAATATTTTTTTAAAAAATAGTTGAAATACCAAATAGATTATAATATGATTAGATTCATTCCAAATATTCCAAATATAATTCTTTATTTCAGAAATAAAAATCAAATAATATAGAAAGAACTAGAATAAAATTTGACATAATCGTTTTATTTCCGCGCTTTTGGTTTTTAAAGGTGAAGTTAGTCTAATAATTGACAAGTCATTTGAGATGAACACTTTGATAATGTTTAAAAATTTTTATAGAAATTAACAATCTAAAATTAATTATTTACAGGGTATTAGAGAATGTATTTTATTCTAGCCATTTATATGAACTCAGGATAATCTTAAAACTCTTCTACCAATGGCCCTATTTAAATAATATTGGCAACATAATTGTACCTGCCTTCACACGGCATTTCGTTCGTTGCCGGTTTTCTCTTCTACTTGTCTCCTTAAACTTCACACGTGTTATATCTGACATTTCATTTGGTAATTTCTTCAATTTATTTATTAAAATTTTTATTTCTTTTGTAATTTCAATAATATAAAAATAAATTAATTTTTTGACATAAATATACTTGTATAAATATTCATTCACCTATTCACCCTGCATAACAAAAATTTTTACTCAATATTTTTCTTAATTCTTTAATATAAGGTATATTTATTCTTGAAGAAAAACATTTAAGTTACATATTCTGTTTTAATGAAAATGTATTTAAATCTATTTTTAATAGAATAGAATTCTTAACAAATTTTAAAATTTTCCTAATAAAGATTAAATTACTAATATTAATAATTAAGTTTATTAATATTTGGCATTTTACACGACCATTACATATTTTTATCAAAAAAAAACAATTCTTATTTTTATACCAATTTCTTTTATTTAGAGAGATAATATAAATTTCTAATACAAAATCTACCTCTTTCCCAAATTTCTCGGTGATTATCCTTTCAAAATACTAAACATCTACCTATATTTAAATTTAAAAATACTAATAATAATCATAATAATTCTATTCTCAAATTTATTGGAATGAATTTAATACAATCTAATTCTTTAATATTGTATAGATTATTTGATGAAATTTTATTAATCAATGATGAAATATTTACCTGAACATTATAAATGCCTAATTACCATTAGAAGATAATGTAATCTAATCATCCAGATGTGATTTTAATTTCTAAATGATTTTTAATAAAATTAATTCCCATTATTCTTAACTATTTCTTAACTGTATCTTTGTGAGTACTTAGGTGGAAGCTTGCAGTTAGACTTTTTCTAGTTAACCACTAAACTTTGTACAATTAAATAAAATTTTATATCTTAAAATCCAAAACGGATAATGTTCATACAAAAATTAATTTTTTCAGACAATGGAACCTGTTCCCGATACTATAAATTTTTCAGAAGAAGAAGAAAAAATTCTTAAATTTTGGAAAGAAATTGACGTATTTCATAATTGTTTAAAACAATCTAAGAATAAACCCAGGTCTTTATAAATATATATTTTAAAAAAATTTTAACACTTAGAAGATTGTTTTTACTTTCTTCTTCTCTTGATTTAGGTACACTTTCTTCGATGGACCACCATTTGCTACAGGGTTACCTCACTATGGTCATATTCTTGCAGGAACTATCAAAGACATAGTAACCAGATTCGCCCATCAGAGCGGATTTCATGTGGAAAGGCGTTTTGGATGGGATTGTCATGGACTACCAGTGGTAATTTCCTCCTTCATTTATTAGAATTACTTAATCATTTTGATTTTTGGGAAAACTGAAATTTTAAATAATTAAAATTTATTATTTTTATTAGATAATTCTAGAACATTTATATAAGTAATGTGAAAATGGAGATAAACCAAATTTTATATTTCAAACACTATTCTCCCAAAATGCTTAAAGTATAATGAGGGCCTCTCACCAAATTGTAAATATTTCATTTTTTTTCTCAATTTTTACTCAGAATTTCGAGTCATTACTTGCCCTTTCAATCCCAAGTCCGTGTCTTGTTCCTTTTATCCAATTCCCATTAACTAGACAATGTACACATATATATACTACATATAGATGGAATAGAATTTTCATGAGTTAATCCAGGTTTATTGTTGAGATAACCTTTCAGAACAATTTATATAACACATCGATCAATAAGTTCCGGGATTAACTACTAAAACAACATTTGTTTGCCAAAATTCTTCTTTATTCATCAACTTAGTCTCCTCCAAGAGCGAAACATTAATGCCAACGCTTTCTAACTTTTCTATGCCAGCCAGCCGTGTAGAATGATTTGTCTTTGCTTTCAAAATAGACGTTAATTTCGGCAATCACTTCATCGTTGGGACCAAATCTCTTTCCCTGGAGCATTTTTTTTAGGTTTGCGAACAGCCAAAAGTCGCTGGGGGCCAAATCAGGAGGGTGCGGAAGCAATTCGAATTTCAAATCAATTTGGCCATCGTTACCATCGACTTGTGACACGGTGCATTGTCCTAATGAAAAAGAACTTTTTTCTTCTTCATATGAGGCTGTTTTTTTGCAATTTCTCCATTCAAACGCTCCAATAACGCTATTGATGGTTTTCCCTTTTCAAGGTAATCGATGAAGATCTCAAAATACGGAGGCCATAACCTTCCCGGCCGACTTTTGAGTTTTAGTCGCTTCGGACGAGTTTCACCGGCTGCTCTCCACTCAACAGACTGCCGTTTTGATTCTGGAGTGTAGTGATGGATCCAAGTTTCATCCTTTGTCACATACCGGCGCAAAAATTCCTTTTCATTTCGCGTAAACAATGCCAAACTGCGCTCTGAATCATCGATGCGTTGTTGTTTCTGCTCCAAAGTGAGCAAACGCGGCATCTATTTCGAAAAAAGCTTTTTCATGACCAAATGTTCATGCAAAATAGTATAGTAATAAACCCTACCAAATGATATTTTCAGGATGTCAACTATCTCACGCAACTTTACTTTGCGATCTCCCACACGATTTTGAGCGTTTTTTTATGTTTTCTGTTGTAACAACCTCATTTAGACGATCAGAGCGTTCAGCATCATTTGTGTCTGTACGACCGCGTTTGAAATCAAACCACCTACAAATTGTTGTTTTCAATGTTGAATCCGGATAACACTTTGCAAGCCATTGCTGAGTTTGAACGGTATTTTTTCCTATTAAAAAGCAATGTTTTATCAATACACGAAATTCGGTTTTTTTCCATTGTTTAGGAAATAGCAAAAGTTATTTCTCTATAACCACTGTAACTAAATGACAGAATGTCGGAATGTCATCAAATTTTGACACATAACTTCCAAAGGTTGGTACTAACTGAGAATGGTATGGATTTGTTATTAGTGGTGCCATTTGTTGGTTATTCCCGGGACTTATTCATCGATGTGTTAATATATATATTCTGAGATAGAATAAAATTTGTCCCTCAATTTTACTTTTTATGTTTATGCTTATTTCTAATTAATTTTTTATTTATATATAGAAATTGTGTTTCTCTCTATCCTAAATAATAAAGATTGTGTACTTGATTGTAAATGTCTGATAAAATCTATGAATTATTTGTAACTATGTCAATATAAATTAATCAAATATATTATTAAATTAAATATATTATTTATTATTTTAGGAATTTGAAATAGATAAATTATTAAAAATCAAAGGACCAGAAGATGTAGAAAAAATGGGCATTGCTGCTTACAACAATGAATGCCGTAAAATTGTTATGCGATATTCTCAGGAATGGGAAACTATTATCACTCGCTTAGGCAGATGGATTGGTAATTATTTATAATAAGTGAATTAATAGAGATAGCATACAAGTAAAATTTATCAAAATTTTATATTTAAAATAAAAAGAATAAAAAAATATTAAAATGCTATAGAGATACGTGTATCTCTCAATATAAAGTTAATTTGTTTTTTTAATATGTAAAATCTAACAAATATATTCTTATAATATATAAATATAATGATTATATTTTTTTTTTTTAGATTTTAAAAATGATTATAAAACGTTATATCCATCATTTATGGAAAGTGTTTGGTGGGTTTTTAAAGAGTTATTTAATAAAGGATTAGTTTATAAAGGAGTAAAAGTGATGCCCTATTCAACGGCTTGTAACACTCCACTTTCCAATTTTGAATCTGGTCAAAATTATAAAGAAGTCAATGACCCAGCAGGTAAATAATAATCAGGAATATCTTAAATTAATTTTAATATTATTGTATTAATTAATTAATTAATTAATTAGTTTATTTTTTCATTTAGTATTTGTCGGCTTTCCCTTAAATGAAGATGAAAAAATTCAATTGGTCGCCTGGACTACTACACCTTGGACCCTTCCCAGTAATCTAGCTTTATGTGTGAATCCCGATTTGGATTATGTTAAAATTAAAGGTAAACATCATATTCAAGACTTAGCATATTCTAAATTCTAATAGTAAACATTTTTGTTACCAAAAAATTATCCATTGATTTAACCAGACCTTTTGTGTTGTTTACTTAAGTAATTATGACACTTCAAAGAATTAAAAATTCAAAAGATCAATCAATTAGATGGATAAAAGGGGGGGGGAGGCTACAGTGATACAAAGTACCCCTAAAATCTTTTAACTAATTATTTTATTTAACTTAGAAAAATTGTTTATGTAGTTGTGGGTTGCATTGTGGAATAAATACAGGTCAGGTGAATGAATATACGATTTATTGATATAAAATTACAGTTGATGTAAATGTAGAATTGGTGGAATAGAGAGAGAGAGAGAGAGAAAGAAATGATTGACAAGTGTGCGTGTACGCTAGATAAGTCGAGTGTTTGATGACCACGATAAGTGGCTTGGTAGGTTGACTTTTTCTAGTCCCCAAGTTGACTGGAGCTGAAGGGATCTGGTCCGCGGACCGTGCCTCTACATACTTTTTGAAATTTTACTTCCTCATCATTTATGGCCATTGCAAATATTAATTCAATTTCATTAGTAATATGTTTATTTTTTCATTTTAATATCCTTATATCTGACAAAAAAAGACTATAAAATAAACTTTGTCGACAACAATCCAGTAAATTTTTAAATGGGGCTACCAGATATCTTAAAAGGAGAATATTTTTAGTAAATATCATACTACGTAGAACGGGAGTAAGTACTTCCCTGTTCCCCTCCCTAAATTACGTTTTTTACCTTGTACCTCTCTTTCCCCTTTCAAGTACTACTGATGGATAATATTAATGCATCTTACTTAAGATTTATTATTTTTTCGGGAATTTTAGCCATGAACTATATCAAAGCAAAATAATCCACATTTACATTAAATATTTAAAAATTATTTTTTCCAGATAATGAAAATGGCAAAATTTTAATACTGATGGAATCTCGACTAATTGCCTTATATAAAGAAGAAAAGCAATATACAGTTTTAGAAAAATTTAAAGGAATCGCTTTAAAAGGCAAAAAATATAAACCGTTATTTAATTATTTTGCACATGTATGTAATCAAATTGATTAATTATATATAATAAAGTTATTTATCGATATTTAAATGTTTCTTGTAGCTTGCAGAAAAAGGAGCTTTTCAAATCAATATTGATTCTTATGTTACTGAAGAATCTGGTACTGGGGTAGTCCATCAAGCTCCTTATTTTGGTGAGGATGATTTCCGAGTTTGCTTAAATGCTGGCATCATTACAAAAGATCAAGAAATGATTTGTCCTGTGGATGCCAGCGGAAGGTTCACTGATCCTGTCACGGATTTCAAGGGCCAATATGTCAAAGTAATTTTCAATTTATTTTTGTCATCATCAAAAACATTGAGATAGATCCCTAATTTTTCAACACCTTAGCTAGGACGTGAAAGCGCATTTTCATGTAACTAAACAATGCGAGGATATTCGAAACCTACAATAATAATAATAATTTCTGAACTACTCACACCGAAGCCATTCAAATTTTGTCGAACTTGGTCGTATTATTGGGTAACGTTGTCAACAATCCGGTGATCAATGATTGACTCATTTCACAAATGCTACGGCGGCTTCATTCTACTTTGTAATGGTCTCCAAAAAAAAATGCCGAATTCATCTCGACAACTATATAAATTAGTTAAAAAATCATAATAATTTATGACTCAGAAAATTATTTAACAGATTTTAATAATAAATTTATTGATTATCTTAAAAGCCAAGGGATGTGGTTTCGTAACCCAGGCAGTCTGATGAAAATATATTTAAATCAATTAGACGATAATATACCAATAGATATAAATAAATGTGTCTGAATAAAATAAAATAATTATAATTTAATTTGTTATATATCCTTAGATGCGGAAGACTTAAAAAATATAAAAATAATAAATTTAGCCTGCTAAAAAAATATTCTATTATGGCCCTGCTTTTTCATGTACTCTCCCCCTCAAAAGTAATTTGACCACCTGTATCTTTTGTTTCGTCTTAATGGATAATTAGGAGACCTACATGAAATTCAAAATCATCAAATTTCATAATGTTTTACTTATTATTAAATTTATTTCGGATTTCATATTGGTCTCCTAATTATCTATTAAAACGAAACCAAAAATACAGGTTATACAATTACATTTGAGGGGAATAGTATAGTTAGCTATCAAACCAATCAGTTAACAAAATGTGTAAATCGGGTTCCTTTGCTATCCTGTTATTGGTAAAATTATTAAAAAATTTGGGCAAATTCCACTACTAAACTAATCTAAATTTTAAAAAATTGTAATTATGTTCCTATATTTCATATGCTTCATGACATTTTATAACAAATCTTCATTAAATATAAATAAACTTTGTTTATATATTTTGTAATATATATAATATATAAATAGATATTATCACAATATAAATTATATATTTTAAATAAGATAACAAATTACACTATCAGAAGAAATAATTTAAATGGAGGGGGATGATTTCAGCGTGAATTTCTTACTCGCTAGTTGACGCATGCCCATTGAAAGGTTTATTCTAATAATTTCATATATACTTAGTTAACTAAATATGCAAAAACCGACCTTAAATTTTTAAAATATCTTTTCCTTTTTATGTAAGAATTTTGTTTAATCTTATAAAACAATTTCAATTTAATAAATTTCTGTGGTTAGATGAATTTAGATTAATTTTTAATTAATAATTTTAGGACGCGGATAAGAATATTATCCAATTGTTAAAAAATCAAGGAAGACTTATTCACATTGGAAGTGTGAAGCATAGTTATCCTTTCTGCTGGAGATCCGATACTCCGCTTATTTATAAAGCTGTTCCTTCTTGGTTTATTCGAGTAGAACAAATGTCCTCCTCTCTACTTCAAAGTTGTCATTCCACTTATTGGTAATTACATTTAAATTTATTTTGTTAATTATTATTTTTTAACTTAATTATTATATATTTAGGGTTCCTGATTTCGTTAAAGAGAAAAGGTTTGGAAATTGGTTGAGAGATGCTCGTGATTGGGCAATTAGTAGAAATCGATACTGGGGCACTCCTATTCCTCTCTGGATTTCTGAAGATGGTCAAGAAATTGTATGCATTGGAAGTATTGATGAGTTGGAAAAGGCTAGCGGAATAAAGGTCAATGATTTGCACCGAGAAAGGTAAAAATTATACTTAACAATTTATTTTCTTATTTTAAGGTTCTTTAACTAGTTATTGTTGAATTGGGAGGATACAGGCAATGAGGTTTTTTCACCAAATATATGAATATTCTTAATTACTTTTCGGTCAAATTTTATTTAATCCCTTGAGGAATTATTCACATATATGTAAACCCAAATATATATAGGCATGTACCATTAAGCCTTCTCGTTTTTAATAAAAGCATGCTTTTGTCCTTTGAAAGTCTCACTGTAACCTCACATTCAAAAAACATATATATCAAATATTTAATTTCATTTTTTTATATAATTATTCAAACAAAAGTAAGTTGAAAATTCACAAACGATAAAAACTATAATTTCGATTTAATATGAATCATTTTATATACCTTTTATTGCAATATATGTATTTTTCACCATTGCATGTTTTTATTTCACTAAACTACTCGTATCACGTATCGCAGGTGGAAAACCGCTGTTATAAATAATCCACTTGATTATATTTTCAGCATTGATAATTTAACAATTCCATCAAAGCGGCCAGGATATCCACCACTTAAAAGAATCACGGAAGTCTTCGATTGTTGGTTCGAATCAGGCTCCATGCCATACGCTCAAAGTCATTATCCATTCGAAAATAGAAAAGAATTTGAGGCCAATTTTCCAGCTGATTTTATTGCAGAAGGAATTGATCAAACCAGAGGATGGTATTTAATTAATTAATATAATATATATCTAGTTTCTCGGAATTAAGATTATTTTATTCTTTGAGAGTACTAAATCTATTAAACTCATAGGTAAATAGATACTCAACTCCCGTGTTAAGGAGCGAAGCCTTAACTAGGGTCTCTGATGAATTTCTAACGAAACACCCTACGCATGCGCAGTAGTCAATCAGCTAAAAAACTCTCACATGTAAAGGCCAGATCACTTTGCACAACTACTACTTTTTATTTATTTTTCTTCCCACCAAAATTTTTTTTTAATACTGAAGAGGCAAATTACAACCAAAACCGATTGATACTAAATTTTAAAATCAAATTATTTTATTTCATTTTTTATTTATTCTGATGTAATATAATAAAAAATAAAATTACATTTATATTTAGAATATACATCAAATAATTCCTATTATACAAAATATATTCCAAATTAACTGTTTTCATTTTTCTCTTTAATTTTGTTTTGCATAAAGCTGATGAAAATTATTCAACTGCCAATTAAAAAAAAATTATTTTATGATAAGAAATTCGTTAAAAAAATAAATATATATATATATAAAAGAAAATAGATTAAAGAAGGAAAACAAAAGAAAAAATATAAATAAACTTATTTTTTTTTTAAATAAAAAAAAATTAAAAAAAATTTAATCATGTTTCCGGAATGAACATCCTGACACAGAACAATGATTATTTCTTAACCAAAATAATATCTTTTTTACTTATTATAAAATAAATTATTTATACTTATTGAAAAGCAAGTAAATTATCTAAATATATATATATATATTTTAAAATAAATTAGCAATTGTACTAGGTTTTAAAAAACACATTAAACACAAGCTATCATCCCATACAACAAACCACACAAATCAAAGTTAATTTATAAATTAGGTACTTATAAAATCCTTAAGATAGTGTGCCAGGCAGGTAGTCTACTATTTCAGGTGAGTTTCTTATGAAAAACGATCTCAAATAGGTACTCAATTTTTTCCCTATATGAATTGAAAGGCCCTGATTAAATTCGAGCCATATCATAGAATTAATTATGCACAATCAACATAACTATCTTAAAAAAATCATAAACGGTATATTGGTTAGTGTTTTATATTCATAAGGCCAATTTCAAATGGTTCCTATTAGCCAGTATTTGTAATGAATCGCCACGGAGAGTGGCTAAAGAAAATTTGTTCATTAGACCAGGGGTGATTTTTTTTTAAGAGTCTGGACTAAAATGAAAAATTTTATTAAAAAAAAAAACTCATTAAATAATAAATAATAATTAAAACATGATTATTTAAAATAGTGAATAATTTTGTAATTTATTAACGAATACTTAATTTTTAAATTCTTGAATTTTTGATTATTTTAAATATAATTTAACATCCCAGTCATTCTTAAATAAAAATAAAATATTCAATACTTTGAAAAAAAAAAAAAAAAAATCCAGACTTTTCCATACTGTTGACGTTGTTTTATCCGTCATAGATATATATATACTTATAAGATATTATTGTACAAACATTAGTGAATTTCATTTCGATGGTGCTGACATTCCATATGTAAAATTGCCATCGACCGAGAAGTAGCAAACTAAATTTCTGAAATCATTTTCATTTGGCAAATTCCTAAATTAAGTAAAATTGAAATAATCCTAATTATTCTTTATCGCTTTCTTACAGGTTTTATACCTTGTTAGTTATCTCAACTGCCCTCTTTAAAAAGCCACCATATAAAAATCTGATAGTTAACGGGTTAATTTTAGCAGCAGACGGTCAGAAAATGTCTAAAAGCAAAAAGAATTATCCTGATCCTATGGAGGTAGGTTATAAATTAATAAAATTTTTTATTGTTTCTCATATCCCTACAGCATAAAGGTAAAAAAAAAAACATTCAAACTAAAATTATTTATTTATTATTAATTGATAAATAAAATTTTAGACTCCCACTATATTCAAAACTTAATTCATACATTTCCATTCCTTTTAAAAAAAAAATGTAATTCACTTAATTCTAAATATTATTTTTTTATACAAAATTCTTTTGTATCAACTTTAATATATTTATTAAAATTTAAAAATAACTTTTCCTCATGCAAACAAATGATTTTCGTTTAATTCAATGGAACTATGAAAAATCCACTTTGTTAACATTTTGTTAGACTATGACTAATTTTCATTTTAACTAGTATAATTTCCCCCCACAAGATGTTTTATTATTTTATCATTGTTTTTAGATTGTCAATATGAATGGCGCTGATGCACTTCGTCTTTATTTAATAAACTCTCCAGTTGTACGAGCCGAAAATTTAAGATTTAAAGAAGAAGGCGTTCGAGCTGTTTTAAAAGATATCCTCCTTCCGTGGCATAATGCTTATAGATTTTTAATTCAAAATATCTTACGATTAAATCAGGTGTTTATTAATTATTTAAATGATAGCTAGTATTACATTAGCTCTTTCTATAACTTCTTCTAGTAGCTAAAAAAATGAAAATAAAGTTAAAAATATAAAATTTGGAGATTATGTCAATAAAAATTTTTTCGTTACATAAATTGTGACTTCAAACCCTTTAATTATTTCACAATATAATAATAATATTAATAATTGAAGGCCTTGAAGAAGTTACAATTTATGTAATGAAACGTCTGATAATTATTTTTGGAATAAAATAGTTTTTCGAATATTTGAATTTTATTGAAAATAAAGTTAATAAACATATCTATATTTGATAATTTGTTTATAATATATCTTTTAGGAAGAGAAAATAAATTTTGTTTTCAATGAAAACGATTCAACAAATTCTGATAACTTAATGGATTGTTGGATTTTATCGTTTACCCAATCACTTCTAATTACTGTGAAAAAAGAAATGGATGCCTATAGATTATATACCGTTGTACCACGTTTGTTAAAATTCATCGATAATCTAACAAATTGGTTTGTTAGAATGAATAGAAGGAGAATTAAGGTAAAATTTTCAGAAAAATTAAATATTTTTTTTTTATTAATTAAGAATTGATTTTTTCATATGCCATATATAGCCCCAAATTATTAATTGAACTCGACTTTCTGCTGGATGTAGTCATCGGTCCCCTAATTAGTGTATAATTTTTTTCAAATAAATGTTATTTGAATAAATACAAAGATTTATTGTATAAAATACGTTTCATTTGATTGATTTATATCTGAATTTTACTTGAAGACTCGACGACGCTTTTAATATTTTATTAATCTTATTTTCTTTGTTAAAGGGAGAAACTGGCCGCGAGGACTGCATTAAATCAATTACAAGTTTATTTAGCGTCTTATATTCTATGATTCGCTTAATGTCTGCATTTACACCATTCATCACTGAGATAATGTATAAAAATTTAAAACACTTATTGTCTGAAGGAAGACAAGAAAGTCTACATTATTTAATGCTGCCCCAAGTCAAGTGAGTGGAGAATACTTATTAATCTAAACTGCAACATTTTTTAATTAATGATATATTTTTAGTCCTTCCCTAATTAATGAAGATATAGAACAATCTGTAGCATATATGCAAACTGTAATTGAATTAGGGAGAGTTGTTCGTGATAGAAATACTCTCCCAATTAAGGTAATTAATATATTAAAATTGGTTAGTGGTCAGATGCTGTTGGAGGCTGTTAAAGGAATAAGAAGGCAGATTGCAGCAAAATTATAATATACTCGCATTTGACTACATAACACTCACTACAAAAGAAAAAGAATATATATATACATACATTGTTATATCATATACACCTACTCGTAACAACTTTGTGCCTGACCACAAGTAGCCAAAAAGTGACTGAAGATGGGCCAATAAATTTTGTCCGAAACGTCTTCTGCTTTTGGCATCCAAGAACTTCTTTTTGCTGCAATCCGCCTTGTAATATATTATAATATTTCTAAGGATGTAAATAAAACTTTTTTAATCATATCAAAATTTGTTATTTCAGTACCCTTTACCAGAGGTTGTTATCATTCATCAAGATCAACACGTTCTTGAAAAATTAAAAACTTTGGAAAGGTATATTCTAGAAGAGCTCAACGTTAAGAAAGTTACTTTGACTACTGACAAACACAAATATGGTGTAGCTTTAAGAGCTGAACCTGATCACAAGACGCTCGGCTTGCGACTTAAAGGAGAATTTAAATCTGTTGCTCAGAAAATTAAAGTAAAATAATTATTAAAAAAAAATATTTTCTTCAATAAACAATAAACAAACTAATCTTGGTTTTTATTACAGGAATTATCTGATAATGATATTCAGAAATTTTTAAATAATGGCGAATTAAACATTTTAGGAAACAAGCTAGAACCGAACGATATTAGAATCATGTTCAGTTTCACTGGACCAGCTGCTGCAGAACTTTCTAAGAAGTATGAAGCTAATTCGGAAAAAGATGTAAATATATTTATTTATTATTCTTTAAATCTCACTTCATTCTAAAAACCTGAATGGGTTTTAAATATGTATATCAAACAATAATTTCGATTTATTTGATCCAGATTACAAGTATATTAGTCTCACTAATTTATACCAATCTTCAGTTCATGACATACATTCTACTCAATTAACTCTAAAAATATTTTCAAAATATTCTGGGACGATAGGATCCATTGGCGACCTTTTCTCATTTGGCCATCCAATTTTTTTTTTTTTTATTAATTATTTTTTCTCCTGACGACCACATTTTCTATTGTATATCAATTTTTTCTTCTAGATATTTTTTCTATTTTAATAATTAAATTATTTTCTAGTTCCAACGTAATTATGTTAGATTATATATGTAGAAATAAATGTTCAAACACCAATTATTAAATTAACATTTATTTAAAATTAAATTAAACAATGGTAAAATACACATAGATATAGAAATTCTTAAAATATCTTTATTTATTATTTTCTTCTTTACTTTTTTATCGAATGTCTTTTTTTAACACCTATCGTCCCCACAATCCCAACCCCAACTGCTACTAACTCTTACACACAACTGTCACTAGAGGCGTTAGTAGTGGCTCTGATGTTGTGGGTGCATATTTTAAATCCCAAATATATATATTAATAGATTAATTTAATTTTTTAAAATTATTTTTTAGATGCTTATCTTATTAGATATTACCCCCGATCAATCAATGTTGGATGAAGGAGTAGCTCGAGAAATTGTAAATCGAATTCAGAAACTCCGAAAGAAAGCAGGACTTGTTCCCTTGGACGAAATAAATGTATATTATACCATTACACCAAAAGGATGTTATTTGGACCAAATTGCCTCAAGTCACAAAAATTTTATAGAAAATTCAACGAAAGCTCCTCTTGTATCACTTGACCAGCTTAAAGAAACAAATTCTGAGCGTATTATTATCAAGGAAACTCAAACGGTATTTCATATTTTTATATCTCATAATTTTTTTAAAAATTACCTTATGTAATAATTAGAGCTGATTGTTTCATGTTTAATTATCTAGCTTCATGTTTAATTAGTTAGGTTTCTAATTATATATGAAACAACGAGCCCTGAATGATCTTAAATTAAAAAATCCTTTGAAGATTCCATTTATCCCTACAAATTTTCTTTTGTTATTTTTCTAGTTAAAAAATGCCAATTTGGAATTAATTTTAGAACGAAAACAAGATAATTCTAATTCTAAAACCAAGAAAAATATTGTACAACCATCGTGCAGGTATGATTATTATGATTTTTTTTGAATTTACTTTTTTTTAAATATATTTTACATTAATATTTACAAAAATACTTTTTAGATTCGTCAATCTTAAATTATGTGGACTGTCATCTGGTCTAGGAATAAAAAGATTTTCACATACTCTTTTATTAGAAAATCCTAAGGGAGAAAATTTACTGACCTTTAACTTATTAATTGATGAAGTAAGTTATATTTTCATACTAAATGGTCTCGAAACTATTCAAATGGAATTTGACAAATATATATATATATATAAAAAGTACTTCGATATAGTCTATAACTAGTCAATGTTCAATTAATTCTCTTAGCATTTTTGCTAATGGAATCATACCATTCCTGAAACTTGAACCCCGACTTTTATTGTCGGTGATCTGGTAGCCAATGCACCTGAATTGAGCAAGTTCCATGGACTATACAGTTTGACACCACCAATAAAATACTAACAAGCATGATTAAATATATATTTCTATTGAATAATAGGGGTTTGTTTTGAAAAAGGTAGTGGTTTTCAAAGCACCCCGACCCAGTGGAAACATCATCTCGTAGCCGCCAATATATTAGAGAGAAATCGAAATTTTTTTTAGCAAGGATTCACCTTACTTTTCGCATCATCATCTAGTGAGATATATTTCTATTATATTTAGACTATTGTTGACTAATCAAAACAAAAAATATAAATATTTAAAAAGTATTAATAGTAAAATATTTTTATAATCACTTCTTTTTTTTTTCTCTATTATTTATATATTATTTTTGCTTAATTTTTTCAGATTCAAACAATATTTGGATTAAAAAAGTTTTACCTGAAACTTAATCCCCCATACGACCATATAAAAGAAACAGATGATATTTTAACTCTTCATTCTCAAACAATTTACATTTGCCCATCGCAAGAATATGAAATCAAATCAGATGGTGATACGTCAAATGATGACATTTATTCAAGGTATTTTTTCCATATAAATATACGTGTATATATATATATATCTATTAGAAAACTCATAAATAATAAATATAAATAGGATTATATTTTAAGACAATCAGTGCAGGTTTGTCAACGTCTAGCAATGTGAATATTTGTTAGACTAGCGGTCGCCAACCTTTCGGAACTCACGTATCACTAAATTCAGAATTTGAAATCCCGCCGACCACTAAAATGAATTTTTAAAAAGAAAAATACATTTGTAAAATAATGATCCAAAAACTTGGAATTTATTAATCATCTATTTAATATAACAAAATTATAAAAACTTATTTAATCATAACAAAAACTTTAAAGTCTGTTTAATTATTACAAAATAATTGAAGCTTATTTAAGTATTACACATTTTGTTCCTGCTTGTTTGAAAGTTAATCAATTTTTGGTTCCAATGACGTTACTGCAAGACCTAGCCGTAGCCGTATTTCTAGCCGAGTTTTAATTGTTGTTTCCAGTAAATGTTAAAAATGTATTTTTTTTTAACGCGATTGCAACTTTGTAATTTTCAAATGAAAATGTATTAAAAACATACAAAAATGTCATTCATAATATAAGAATTTCATATTGTTTAATTATTAATAAAGCATAAATAATGTCCAGATTTGTCTGCGGGCCACCAAAATTTTCTCTTGGACCACCGGTTGGCGACCACTACTTTAAACTATGGGTGCATTACGATTGATTATCATTTCATCATGTATCCAGAGACCTAAATAAAATATTTTTTTGGGGGAGGGAGAAAGTTGGTGGAGGACTTCTGGGTTTATGTTCAATGGATAACACTCCACTGGTTAGTAAATAATCTCCAGATCTTGAATCGCAAAGGTCACTTATGCTTATGCGCAGTGGTTAAATTTCTTTAGAGTTTTAACAATGGCGCATGCGTGGCCTGCTCTGAGACAGATCTGAAGCAATGATTTGGAAACAGGGCTTCGAACCGTTATTTCTTTGTGTCCCAAAAATAACTTTTTTTTTTTATTCAGTTATGGGTGAACACTGCCCGACTCAAAATCAAAAAACTGAAATTTTTTTGGGTTTTGGTTCAAAGCCCTAATCGAAAACGTCATATTTTATATTCCAAAAAAAGACCATTTAGACTCCGTTCATATTTATTTAGATTAATTGATAGCCAATGTCTATTAGATTATTTATATTCTTTTTAATTTTTATTTTTTCAGTTTTATCAATGTCGAATGGAAAGATAAAAAAGCAACTTTGATCCTTGATAATACAAATATGTTCTCAGAACATAAGGTTGTAGTATCTATCTTAAAAAAGATCTTTGGATCTACTTTTCAAATTTGCGATTTAAAAATTGTTGATCAGCCAAGTAATCGTGAATTTAATATTTTGAATTAGGTTTCTTCTTCTGTAATAATAAATAAAAAAAAAAAAAAATATTTTTTCGTTTATGTTTTCATTTTCAAAATGTTTTTTTTTTTTCAATTAGTGTCAATTAAATATTTATTATTTATTAAAACTTTAACGTTGTATTAAATTAATAAAAAATTTTGAAATCATTCCTTTATTTTATTTATTATAATGAATATTTCTTCATGTATTTATAATAAATATATTTATATTTAGGATATGCTTTTGAAACTCGTATAAAATTTTGGGCTCAATCACTTAACAAAATAATCCTTGTTTATTCAAAATTCAATCATTTTATTTCTGTCCCCATGTTTTTTCCTAATGATTTTAGGTGCCCTCTTTGGAAGGAAGGGCCCTGGTCACACTTTTTTCTTTTAGACACCCAGGTTCCTATTATACCTTTATAACATAGGAAAGGGATTTAACAAAAAAATTTAAAAAAATCAAAAAATTTCTTTAAATATTTTTAGCCTTAACCATTAATATATACTTTAATACAGGCATGAATCAAAAAAAAAAAAAATTCGGAATGTAATACCCATCAATTTCAGGGTGAGCTCAGGCCAAATTTTAATAAATAAAGTAAATTTGATCAGGCCCTTTACCATTTCCATACTTTGATTAATAAAATAACTGTTGCCAGAAAAACTATTAAATGGAGATGAATTCCAAAGACCATTTAAGGAAGAGGAAACGACTTGATGGGGCCTTAATATTGTAACTTTTTCTCACTTACAATTATCCAAGGTAATGTTTTTTATTTATAAATATTTACTATCTAATAAAAACATAACCAGGGTTTCTCAACTTATAAAAAAATACCTAGGGGCTAATTTCTCTTTTAAATTATATTTGTGAAGTGATTTATTTTTTAGAGTAAAGTAATAATTCTAATAATTGAACTAAACCATATGCTTTCGGAATCATCCTCTGTGATGTGATGAAAGTTTTTTCAATCTGCGCATGCGTCAGTACAAGATTGGTTCATTTACTTCTATAAATAATAATATCACTTGATTAAAATTTTTCTTCGAGTTCTTTCATATACAGATTTTCTTCACTTTTTCTTTCACTAAAGAAGTTATCTCGTTTTTTGTTTTTAAAATTTAAGATTTCTAAATATTAATTTAATATCCATGTAACATATTTTAAATTTTACCTCCAAAAATATTTTTTTAAACGCTTTTATTTAACTTGTTTAAATTTTAAAATCCTATTTAATGAAGATATTTATAATCCAAAAAAAGTTGTTTTATATAATTAACTTTATAAATAATTATCTATTTTTACATTATTTTAAATATAAATATTCTTATTTTTGTTAATAATTTTAAATTGTATCAGTTTTTTGATTGGCTATTAACAATCCCCGATGACGAATCAGATTCCTCTTTGACAATGCCCCTCCTCCCACTCCTCGAAGGCTTTTCTTCCTCTGAGGACGCCATCCAGCCATCTTGAATCCAGTCTGTGTTAACGCGTTCTCGATAGAACATTTTTTTGATATGTGCCTGCAAAATTCAAATAGAGCTTGGACTTTATTTAATCAAAACCAAATGTCCATCTTTTTTTTATTTACATGTAAGTTACGTTATTTTTACATATTCTGTTTTCTTTCTTTATTTAAATCCTAAATTTAATAATAAAACTTTTACGACCGGTTTCATAATCAAATTTATTGCTTTATTTGAAACCATTAGTCTTTGGTTGAAATATAATTTTGTATCCATTATAAGGAAGGAATGGAATAGAGCCCTTTATTATTAATATCTTTCAAATAAAGATAATAATTAAATTAAGTTAAATTTTAGTTGATTATGAAATGGGGCATTATTTTCAATATGGCGTTGTTGCTTCTTTTTTTTAAACATTTATTGTATGTAATTTATTTTTTCATTTATTTATTATTTAACATTTATAATTCACAAACACATACACATATATATAATCTATTTTCTTTTTTAGAATGGATTTTTCCATTTAAAAAAATATATTTTTATTGACCATTTGAATTTCCATGATTAAATATTAACTCCTTGATATTCCCCAAAACAAATACATAAAAAATAAAAATTTTTTGTCTATTTTTAAAAACCTATTATGAATAATATTAATTATTAGGTTATTATTATGAATATTCATAACTAGCTGTACAGCCTACCTTCTGGCGGTCCACTACAAGTGAGACACTACTCTTGGTTTTATTAAATCTGTTTTTCCAGTGTTTCTTTCAGATACTTCTAGAGTTCATAGAACTTCATAGGTTAGGGTGTAATAATTGATGTGGTCGGAGGATGGGAGAGGGACACTACGCCAAAGTTTACGTCTCTATTGTTTTTCCTAATTACTCTCATTTTCTCTCTAAAGCACTATATACACTCCGAGGGAATTAGTGAAAAACATTCATTTTGATATTTATAATTTTTATAACATCTCTATCTATATTTATAATTTTTATTTGATTTTTTAATTTTATTAATAACTGTTTATTTGTTTGCTAAATGCAAACAGATTTTATATCTAATATTGATGCTGATGATAAATTTTTATTTCAACCAGGGGAGTAGCCTAGAAAAGCAGTTTGCTCGGGCAACTCGAGTGCGTTGATTGTTGATTTACTATACATGTTATAAGCAAGTCTCGTAACATTATTGTTAACTATTTTTATTTAATCATCTGTGAAACGGGAATGACCGACCTAATTTTAAATAATAAAATTTATTTCAATGTCAAGTTCCCTTTTATTTTTATTTTTCCAAGAAACACTTAACTAAAAGATATATCGTTTTATTTAGGCTATAAAATTAAACCAATATAAAAATTTATTTGTCCGTTAAAAAAATTCTATTATAAAAAATTAATTATTATATTAATATGTAACAAGAGGAGGGGATTATTTTCACAGGAATAAATATTAGATAGTTCACACCCACAGGGGTGTATTCAGGGAGGGGATGGGCATGGGGCCGAGTCACCCCAAAACTGAAAAGAAATAAAAATCAATTCAAATTTTTAATAGAATAATGAAAAAAATTACAAATTTTTAAGTTTAAATACGTTTCAATTGAATTTATCATAAGGACCACTTAGAAAAAAAAAAAAGCAACTCTAAAAA
>JAAAKE020090500.1:0-20921 GCA_010014785.2 Anisolabis maritima | reverse complement strand
CGGGTACTCGTGTCCGGGTGTTTGCAAGTCAGAGCCGACAGAAGGAGCAGAGGGGATGAAACCCCGGGGCACAGTTGCTTCAAGTTACTACATTAAATGTACCGTGAAAAAAGGAAATATTTACATTTAAATTATATTTTCCCAATTTAAAAAATAATTGTCTTAAGTTTAAATAAGTAACATATTATATCGTATTCGTAAGCTTGCATATATTAAAAGTAATGTATTAAAATAAATATTATATAAAAAGTTGGTCCGGAATTAGGCCAAATACATTCTCGACATCAATTTAGAAATTGGTAATTTTAGTGGGCAAGAGCCCATCTAATAGGTGATTAAAAATTTAGTTCTAGTCTGTTTTTTGAACAATTTCTTCTTTTTAATATAGCACACCCTGTTTCGGAGTGATTTTTTTGAACCAGAATTTTTAGGAGTTATTAAATAAATGCATGCTCATCGTTTAAATTAAAAATTGTAATAAATATGCATGAAAGCTGCTAATAATAAAAATAATGTATAATAATACCTAGATTATTATTATTATATAATGACATAAAGCTCATTTCTAATTTCTTCTTTATGATACTTATGACAATATATTTCCGCTCAATCAATTGGGAGTATGCGCTATTTTTTCTGTCTTAGAGGACGCGATCAAAAAAGTTTGGAGACCACTGCTCTAGATTATCAGGAAATTTTGGCTACAATATGTTATCCAGAAAGACAGACAAAGCAAGTTAAATAAAAGTATTTAAAAATATGAATTGATTCTGTAAAAATTTTTTATATAAAAATGATTTATTATAATTAACTGATACTAAAGAGCAAAAAAAAGATGAGTTTATGAACATTTTTTATATAATGAAATTGCATATATTAATTTCAAAAATAATTAATGACCTTTTCACTTGTCCACATTTCAACAATAAATTTCCTGTCATTTTGAAAATTGCAAATTGCCATTATCGAGGGCCTCAATCGGCTGTTCATTATAAAGTAAAATATGTATTCTAATCAAATTTATTTGATTAAGTTGATCCTTGGTCCCCTCTTCTTTTGGCAATTAGACTTGGAGCTGACATGGGCAAGAAGGTCTGCTAATGCTGTTAAGGGCCTAAGTCTGTAAAGGCTATAGAGAGAGAGAGGACGACCTTTTCTCTTCTCTCCCTTGGGAGAGACACCCTTAAGTGCTTTGGTCCTGATGTTCCCAAACACTCACTCCCTCAGCCTGCAATAAAGCTTAGAGGCGAATAAACAGAACCCGGATCCACGTTTTGTACACATTCGGCCAGGCACACACGGATTCCCTTGTTTAGGACTATGCACATACAGACGGAAAAGAGACAATGTTGATTCGAAACCAAATAAAATAAAATGATTTTTTACATTTCAGTATATTTATTGAATACTTTTTATGCTTTATTCTTATTATATTACAACCTATGATCTCTATAAAGGGAATCGCAGCCACAAAGCAAATTTTAAGTAAACATAGGGCCTATAAAAGTTTTTTGCTTATCCCACGAAATGATTTTCGAATTCAGGAGAAACTCCATTATACGGATCTAAATCATTCGAATCTTCCTTTTATTCGAATATGTTTTTTACCATTTTTTTAAATTTTTATTTTTTTTTTTATTAATTTTTCCTGATTTTCACAGGTGTTTTTACTTTCTCTTACCTAAATATGTAATATATAGTGAAAAAGTATTGCGATCGCAAAAAAAAAATCCATTTCGAGATTTCATGTTTTGATATCCCTTGAGAAAAATGGGGCTCTCTCTATGTGTGTCACTGTGTGAACAAGATTTCTCAAAAAGGAAAAAATTTACGAAGCTGAAATTTTATATTTAAGCTAGATACCCTCGTCGCTTGAACCTCGAAGCTTTTGAATAAAGTCGGCCAACGGGTACTATTACTTTACTGATGTACTTTTTAATTTATTTGTTTTTTTTCCCCCGATTTTTTCCAGCTAGGGGGGCCGACGCTAAAAAATCTGGAGGGGCATATTTTTTAAATTTGTACTTGATTCCAATTAATCCGGATAATCGAATTTCTTCTATATTATATTTCAAAAGATCCTTAGTTTTCCCTTGAATTGAAAAACAGTTATCTTGCTCGTATAGGTCCACCTATCGGGATACCCGTTTATTTACCCGAGACGCTTTAGGGCACGGAAACGCACCCTCACACCCTATCGAACTTTTGGCTGAAGCCACCTGTCGGGACCCCTTAAAGTGATTTGCTCTCTTTAACTCCTCTTCCTAAATGTATTTCTTCCTAACACTACTCCTAAATCTAATTCCACTAGGTCCCTTCATTGTCCTACCCTCCTGCAAGAGCAACATAGATCAACTTGCTGAGAGATCAAATAAAAAAAAAAATATGATTTAAACATTTTCAGAAATTCTCATAATTTAAATTAAAAATCAAATAGAGATAGAAAAACCTAGATGAAAATAGAATTAAACATATTTAATTTACTTTTACTTTAAGAAATTGTTAAAAATAAGAGAATTAAATGAATATTTCATTTTCTTATAATGGGAGAATTCAAGATTAAAGAAAAAGAAATTTTTGATATAGTGCAGACGTATTTTTTCTTGTATAATAAAATCCCTCGATTTGGAAAATTTACATTAAATTATGAATTTTTTATTAAAAAAAAAAAAGTCAATGGATAATCCAATAAACTGTCACTAAAATTTATTTCAAAGAGCTTTCCAAAATGTTCTGATATTGCTTCGACAGCGTCAATATATAAAAGTGTAACAATTAAATTAACAGTCTGTCAAATAGGGTTTTGAAAGGCAATATTGATCCTTTGACATGGAAAATATACAAAGACAAATCATAAAGTCAAAAAAAAAAGTTTTCCAGGAGAGGGGAAATAGTTTTGTTCTTATTTTATTTTTTTTTAATCAAAGAATAAATTTCATAAAATTGAAATTTAATTATATTGATTAATCATCAAATTCTTACAAATAAGTGAAAATTCAAAATCTTATATTAGTTTTTTGTCTTTCATTAAAGACTAATAAATTATGAAAGTAAAGCTATACATTATCCATACATATTTATTTAAATAATAATATAATTATTTTCAATAAATTAATCTTTCAGGGCGAGAAGTGAACTACTGACTGAACCTTCGATTATGTAAGAAAAGCTCAACTCTGCTTCAAAGAACAGGGATAATCATAAAAAATATTTTAAGTGTCATTGGAGCACTTATCATTATTTGAAATGAAAATTATTAATTATTGTTACAACAATGAAGGTGATGCTGAAGAGTAGAGAGCAGAGTTGCTTTTGGAAGCTCAAATATTTACAGCTGAAAAAAAAGAAGAGAAATAATTAAAAAGGAAAATTATTCTCATCCTAGACCAGGGTCAGTATTTAATCAAAATATAAAATTTAAACGAAATGGAATAAAATTTAGGTTTTAAAGAAAACATTTAAATTGAAATTTCATAAAACAATTGCATTCATTTAGTAAGGCATTTTATTTGGACCGTATAGCCCCATATATCTGAGATACTGTATCCATACTTAAAACCCAGTCGAACTTTGTCCGTAGCCATCTATCGGCATCCCATGAAGTTACTTTATTTCAATCTAAATCTTTCTCCTGAATTAATTTTCTAGCTAGCTAGTTGACAAATCCTATATCTAATTTTACCCCTTTTATCTATGCTAGAGAGAATGCCCTAGTTTGAGGAAGGACTTTTTATTAAGGAGAAAAATTAATATTTTGTAAATTAAAAAAAAAAAAAAAAAAAGGAGAATAATTATTTCCGCCCTTTCAAAGTACCCATCTCCTATGCAGAACTGCAAGCGGTCTGAAATCGGTGTTAGCACAAATAAAAATATTTAATGTAAACTAGGAATAGATCATTGGATTCCAATATAAATGCAAAGCCATAATCTATTTTTAATATTTATGATTTTGTAAACAATTTGTAGTGACATAGTGACATATATATTATTAATTTTTTTGTTTCAATATTGTTTGTATTTTTAGTAGATCTGAAGTTAAAGCTCACCTCAAGCAAAACGTAAAAAGAATGTGTGAATTTGTTAGTAAATAAATTAATTATTGTCTATCCTGAAAAGATTAAAATTGCATGTTCAGAGGTCATAAAAAACAAGAAAAAAATTATTAGATTGTGCTCTGTTCAAGATTTAATTAATGCTTAAATTATTTAAAATTATGTCCGTTTTATTGTTGAGAAATTATTTTCTCTTTAAGGCATAAATAAAAATAATGTACGGGAATCTCTTACAGTAAAAGAAAAGCTTTTTGTAGAGGGAATAGAGAGAAAATGAATTAGTTTTACTTAAAAAATAATAGAATTGGAAAAGACAAGGAAGGCGAGCCACCCAACCTCCATAAATCTATCAGTTGGAAGAATTATATTATAATTGATAGAAAAAGTTTAAATATTATATTAAAAAAAGGTACAACGGATTTATAGTCGGGCTAATCTCGGAAAACTTATATTATCCTCATTCTAAGTAAGATGTTTAATCCAATCACAAGGAGAAAAATATTGGCATTATGACGCTAAATTTGTATTCTGCAAATGAAATTTAAAATTCCAAAAACGATCTGACTAAAAAAATTAAATTAAAAAATATTGTTTCCATTTATAAATGACAAGGGAAAATTGGGGAAAATTAAGTCTTTAAAATAAAATCGAAATTTTGTAGACATTTTTGGGGTTTTCTCGCCAGAAATATCTTAGTTTTGTACCTAAATATCTCTGGATTGTAGAAATTAGTTCAGGTTTGATTGTTGGAAGGTAGATGACTCACTGACTAACTCCACTAATGGTTATTTTAATTAATTGCTCTAGAGCGGAGCAAAAATAAATCTTAGAATTTAACAACTGAGAATGTGTGGTCTGGTCTAGAGAAGTTCTGGAGCAATTAATCAAAAAGTCATTAATGAGATGGTCATTTGAATCTTTGAATCGTCCAGCAATCAAAAACGAAGGAGTTTATGGACTGAGTTGAATACTTTTGCTAGCGCCACTTAATTTTTACCAAAGTTCAAAAATAGTTTTAGCGTTTTGGGGATATAAATGACAAAGAGTTAAAAATGTTTAGAAAAAATGATATCTTAAAGTTAATTTTAATCTAATTGAATTTTATCCCTTACTCACTCAGCCACTTTTCCTTCCTTAATAATTAGATTATTATTCTTCAAATCTTTCTATAAGATTTTCATTTTTTTTTTTTTAATACCGTATTTACTCAAACGATAATCTCCAATATCGAACGGAAATATTCCCATTAAAACGCCACAGGAGAGATTATAATAAGTTTCCCCAATGGAATATTAAAGTGCAAAAATTTGATAAAATTACTCAATAGAATGTTTTTTTTTTTTTTTTTTTTTTTACCTCCTGTAGTTTGGAAATTGGAAATTTTAAAACAACTTTATCGGAAAAAATGTCTCTGAAAATCCCAATATCAAATTTGATCAGTGAATATTAAAAAAACATTGACGTATTTTTTACCCTTTTTTATCTGACAAAGAATAATATTATTTTGGGTGTAATTTAGTTAGGTGGTTAATAGAAAATATATTTGACTTTGAATTCGACAGTGAATCCGCCCTTTTGGATATAGGTTTAATCCATCTCCCACAGGCATCCTCCCATCCCCTGTATAAAATGCATATTTATCACCCCTTGTATGGGTATATCACGTCACGCACACCTAAATACACATAAACCCCATGCGTACTTATGAACGGAGGTGACTTTAAAAAATATTTATTTTTTATATTCCTGACATAAATTACCAAAGACAAATGGATAGTTTTTTATGGTAATAAAATAAAATACTTTGAAAGAGTGAGTGCATGTTTCTTTTAAAAAACATTGAAGTAATCAAATTTTATTAACATCAAATATGGCTTTTATTTAAAGAATAAAAATTGAGTTCAATATACCATCGCCTTTAAATTATTTGTTAGAGAATCTAAGCCATTACGTAGTTCAGTCTTTTAGTATGCTAACTCTATTTAATATAACTTCAGTACTGTACTTTCAGTGAAGATACAAAGCGGGCGATTATTTATGTACAGTTTTCAAAGAAGGATAGAGCAGGCGTTTTTGTATAAATTTACTAACATTGCTCTCTGAATAGTCGGTGGACAATCCCTCTCCTCAATATTAAAGTTATATAAAATAAAGCTAAGTAAAGTTATATTAAATAGAGTGTAAATGAATGTTAATTTCTAGTTTGCAACTAGACGGCTGAGAATATAATAGAATTTATCAATATATGGGAAAGTTTATGACGTAGGCCCAAAGATAAAATATTTTCGGATGATGGTATTTTAAACTAAATAAAAACATTTAAAAATTCCAATCTATTCCTGTTCCTACCGAGTGGAATTTATAAATTTCGATTCAACTGTTTTTAAAATCACGTTTGAAGATATAAATAAAACAAGATAATACTCGTATATATTATATATTAAAAGAAAACTTGGAGGGATGTCAAAATGAAGAGTGTAAGAATCGTGATTTATCTCTTAAATTATAAGTTGACGAGGCAGGGTCACGAAATGAAAAGAACCCAATTGTGGCTGAGGGTTATAAAAAAAAATGCACTCATGCCAAAACATATTATAAAAAAATGCATGAAGTTTATGTTATTATTTCATATTTTCATAATTGAAGTCATTGTAGTATTGTAAACTTAAAAGATTAATTAAAAAATGATTTTTAATTATTAAAATTAAATATATGATATATAAGTAGGGACGGATCTGATTTAGAAGAATGCATAAAAACACGTAAACTCTCCTAAAAATACATTTCAGGAAAATTTCTCCTCACCCTTTTTCTCAGCGAGATTTTTCAAAGGGTTTTCAAGTTATATAAGGATTGAAAATAATTTTTCTTTTTTTTTTTTAAATCTTTTCGCCATCTGAGGTCATTTGGACTCCGTCCTTGTTTATTTATATTAATTGTTGGCCAATAAATTAGAAAGAAATTTTTATTGCTCTGGACGGGAAGCAAACTGACTTTTGATACGTGAGCCGAGAAATCTTAACTATGTATTAAGGTAGAGAGGGCTATAAAAATTTTAATGCAAAATCATTTCATAGCAAAAATAGAATTTCAAATCAAAAAGAAAATTTGAAATCAACTTCATTTTACAAAAATTTTGCCCTCTCTTTAGGTTTCGTCACTTGGAGTGTTTGAATGTATTAAGATATTCTAGATGAAGATTTCTTCACCGGAGACGGTAGTCAGGAAAAAGAGCGTATAAAATTTCAAGATGAAAAAATAAATGTAATAATATTTTCTTCATTATATATTTCATATATAGGTAAGAGAAAGTAAAAATTGGAATGAATAAAGGAGAAGGGGAGCTTGAAACAGCTCTAAAAAAGGTATAATAAAATTTTGAACTCATGGGAGTGAAGTGCGAGATGGATAAAGAAAGAGTAACATAAAATTTCAAATATTTATAAACTTAGAGATTATTATCTACAAATGTCGCCACTCTCTCTCTCTCTCTCTCTCTTTCTTTCTCTTAAGGTGAATTCAAATTTATTGTGATTATGATATTATTGAATAATGAAGTCGTCTCAGGTGAAGCACATCATGCCACAATTAGAAACAAATTTTTAACGTTGAGTGAACTAAGGAGCCTGAAGAAGGTCCCAATCTAAGGACCGAAACGTCGCTCTTTCGAATAAAGATAATTGGCCTGATATCTCCGATTTTATCTTTTCCTTCTCGCTTCCAACAATTTAAAATTTAATAATTATATATAAGTATATAAAAGTATAATTCATTATTTTCCTTTATTTTTTAATTTTTATTTATTTTTCTACAATCATTCGTTCGTAAATTTAATTGATAATATGGGGAAAAAAAGAAAGAATAAAGCACGTTAATAATTTATATTTAACTCAATTGTTGGCAGCCGGAAGTGGTTTTAATAAAAACTCATGATGAAACTTCCAAGTTGTTCTCATTAATAAGCTTCACAGGGTTTGAAGGGTACTAAGGGGAGAAGAGTAGGGGGAGGGGGGATAGAGACATTTTGTCGGTTTGGCCAAGCTGAAAGATCAGATAATTCTCATTCTCTCTCTATATATAAATGCTGATGTTAATTAATAATATTAAATCAAATTCCATCTGAGATGATGATAAGAAACATAAATGAACCCCCACCGCAAGTATAAAACCAATTCTCAAGACAAGTGAGTGTGGAGGTAATAAGAGAATATTTTAGATATTAATTCAATTGAGTTGCGATTGATTTCAAAACAAGTGCGTCAAAATTTCGGCATTAAGTTAATGAAGACTTTTTGTTGTTACTTTTTTGTTTTTTATTTTAAATTTTTAATGAGATGAAATTTTTATTTTTTAACAAATTAATGGAAGCAATTTCGAATTATCAATAACACGATGGTGATTAGAGATGAAAAAAATCCCATCCATGCTCAAATGAAATTTCAATTATTACAATTTTTTTTCTTTAATTGAAAGATTACTATTTTCAAATGTTCTATAATAATAAATAAATTTAAAAGGATAATGGTTTTTTTTTTTCTAAGCTTGATAAATAATTCTTTTTAATTAAGTAATAAGAAAAAATACAAATAAAAGAACAAGAATTTCTTTAAAATATTCGGATGAAATTTAAATCAATTTCAAAAAGGGTTTGTGGAGTCGGGTGTCAAACAGAACCCGAATGCTTTGTTTGACTCACTTGTCAGATTGGTTCAACCTCTGAGAAGCCTTCAACCCGACTTCATTATTAATTCACTTGCAAAATTAATGATGGTTAAATGAAATTTATTCATCCATCTTCATTTATTAGAAATTATCTCTCTATGACGAGGGGCAAAGAAATGAAATATGTTACAAGCTTTCTGATGAAGGGTGTGGCTGACGCTCGAAACATTGATTAAAAATATAAATTTATTGACTGAAAAATAAAGTTTTTTTTTTGACTTTTCAGTATTTGACATATACGATAAACGATAAAGTGAGTTTATTTGTTGACGATAAACATTATCCGACTATATTTTACATTAATTGATAGACTTTAAGTTTATCGCTCTATCTATATTGCTGATCCTTTGATTATGAAATATCTAACTCTGCTTTAAGATAGGGTTCCCAAATTACGGCCCGATGGTTGTTTGCGGGAATAAAAACATCGGCGATTGTACTAAAATAATCTAATTTATTCTGTAGTTTAGGCTGGATATTTAAATAGAAAAAGTTCGAGAAGAAAACTAGCATTTATTTTCGCTGTCTCATCACTTCACTTCAATGCAGGAACTTCGGTAACTCCACAGTTTCCATTCTCAGTGTAGGAGATTTTTGAAAGAGATTGTTAAATGAATAAAAAAATAATAAATCATAACATTTTATTATATGTATGGGGTTTAAGTGTGACGAATTATAAGATTGATATCTTCACGCACACTGTTTTAAATTGGGATATCAATCTTATAATTCGCCACACTTAAAACCCATGCACATAAAAGTTGAATGTGATGATTTATTATTTTTTATTTATTTGACAATTTCTCTCACAAAATCTCTTATCTACACTGAGGTTAGTCCGTGTAGAGTGACCAAAATATCTGCATTAAAGTGAGGTGATGAGTTGTAACTAAATATAACTAAACATTGGTTTTCTTCTCTTCGAACTTTTCCTTTTCTAGTTTTTTGGATATCTATATGAATATACTTGTTTGAGGATTAAAAGATTAAATAGTTTATATCAAATAGAGAGGAATTTATCTGGTGAATAAATCGATTCTGTAATTGAAGAAAATAATTTAAAACCGATGGTTAATCCAAAACAATGCGGTCTCCACCCTATTTCGCTTTGCCAATCCAGCCCGCGGAGAAAGAAGTCACAAAACCCCTGCTCGAAGGAAAGGGAAAAACAACGTTTCCTTTATTCTTTGTCTTTGCCCTGTTCCTTTGAGATTGGCATATAAATTAGAGATATGGCTGAGAGGAAGATCAAGCCGGCCCTTCGCAGAGTATATAGGAACCATTAGAAGAAATACCAGCCTTAGTTTGGACAACTCTTGGTCGCCATCCACGTATTTACCGGATGGACGTCCCTGAGTGTCCTTTGTTCCGAAAATAAAAAATATAAATGACTTGCCTGATCTTTCTTTTCTAAAAGCTTTGGTGCCTTGTCCCTGAAAATTTTTAAATAATTTTCATATGAAAAACTAAGTATATTTATTAATTTAATGGCCAAAATAATTTCACTTTAAATTCAAATGATGTCAAGAAATGTTGGATGAGAATACCAACATACTTTCCTTATGTTATGGTTACAATGATTTTTTTTTGTTTGTTAGATTACAAATTATTTCTACAATTAATAAAATGTTTTTGTCTTCAAAAATAAATTTATTTTCAGTCTCATTTTATTTTTTATGTTCTTTTCAAAAGAACCTTAAATAAGGTCCATCTATCAAGATAATATGTGGACATTTAATAAAATTTCCCTTCTGATTTGTTCCGCTTATGACGGTTGCTCTTATTGGAAGTGCTTTATTTCTATTACTAGTGCCGGTTTTAAAATTTTCTCAAAATTGGCTACAACAATTTTTTTTAATTTTTTATATCAATTACTTAATTATATAAAATATATAATTTGGTTTTAGTAGGTAAAACTCCTGAAAAAAACTTTGCTTTTGCAGTTTATTAGTTTTTTGTCTATATTTATTATTTATAATATTTAAGAAAAGTTATCTATATCAAAGTTTTAAGTAACTTTATATAAATATTCAAAAAACCAGCTGTTTTTGAAATATTGAGATTTTTCGTTATAAGTGATCTTTGAATAGGGTATGGGTAGCCTTTATGACCATGGATAATTCCAACCGATATCTAGTTAAAATATGAATTTATTGCTCGAATAAAATATTTAAGATAATCGGTAAGTGAAAGTTATGTGGAACCACCAGATTTTTTAAATAATTTATATTGATAATTAGAATTGATGTCTAACATGTGCATATTTATTCATAGGAAAATTAATTCTATGTTGGCAGTAAACGACAACCAACCATAAAATTTACAAGGATATGAAAATTAATTAATTACACGATCTCTCGTTATTGAGCCCCTTGAGATGTCGTTCCTTTGATGCTTGATTGGAATGTCTTCCAACTCACTAACACTCCAATAATAACGCCAAACAAGACATAATAGAAATTAAATCCTTTGAGTAATTATATCGTATTTTGCTTATTATTCTAAAAACATTTCAAGAATTAATGTAATGAGTTTTTATTTTAATTAAAATATTTTAAGACGAAAAAAAAAATTAACAGATATTAAATTTCAAAAAAAAATGTACAAATTTTGAATTTGGTTTCATTTACTTGTAGAATCAAATATAATATATAACTGGGGCGTAGCTAGGGGGAGGGGCAGTTCACCAACCGTTTTCGGTTATTGTCTTAGATAGTGTTCATATCCTCAAAATTTTGTCTTTTTTTAGAGGTTTTCTGAATTAAAAAATTTAGGAAGTACCCATCCTGGACCTATATAATTTTTCTCGATGTAACCCAAAAGGAGTAATGTAATATCAACACCCCCTCTACCTCCATGAATATAAATCAGAAAACCTAATTTCTGAGTTCCACAAAAATATTTTTAATCAAAATATTTGACAGATAAGTTATTAAAGATAAACATCAATTCATGTTAATTAATTGAAACTTGTAAACCGAGAAGACTAAATTATATGATATAATAAAATTTAAGAGAGTTTTATCACTGTGGACATTATAATAGGGTCTTCAAAGGATATTTGGGGTTGCCATTTTCGAAACCCTCGGTCTTTATTATTAAAGAACATGAATTCTATTATAGTATATTATTTAATTCTCTATTATCTTCACTCATATATATATATATGTGACGCAATTGGCATTTCAGAAAGTAACTTGAGTTTTTCCTCAGAAGAGGCTATATAAAAATTACAATAATAAAATTTTTGGCATAAGAATCAATCTAAACCTGGGATTTGTTAAGTTCAGTGCTTTTATTCATTATCTGTTCCTGTAATCTGCATATGCGTCTGTCTATCTGTTGTCATAAAGTAACTTACTGGCCATATAATTTATTGCATCCATGTAGAATTTCACCCAGATTACAAATCCGCCCAATCAGTATTTACCTATTTCGGGGTAGAACAGTCTTTAATTGATCTAATATATTGTATATATTCTATATGGGTCTGTGATATAATTATTATAAACAAAATTAATATTTATTAACAATCCCAAAAAAAATAAAGTACCGCCAAGAATCGACCGGATCTCATGATTTATGGGCGAGGATGCTGAATATTTCCCTCTCTGATTTGGGAATGTAAAGAATAAATATTAAATAAACATTAATCTATGAATGAGAGGCCAAAACTATGGGATCCAGAAAAACAAATACTATTGAAATTTATGGTAAAAAGTGGAGGTGGGTGGCTAATCAGATAAACCTCGGAATTCGAATCTGAATTTGTAACCCAAAACGGGTTCAATTCCGGTTTGAGGCAAAAAATTATTCAACTTTGCCAAAACTCTCTACTCCTGGGATGGCAAAGTGGGAGATAATCTCGCTCCCATAAACTAGCTCTAAGGACCCAATTCGGCTGGCCTAAATGCCTGTGGGACAGGAAATCCGTCTCTAAAAGTGAAAAAATTGGAAGTGTCTTTGTAGTCCGGAAATTCCGATCCTGGATTCAATTGTCAAAGACATTATTTTTTCATGTCATTTCTACTCAAATAATAAATAGTTAAGTCACGTATTAAATTTAAACAACAGAAAAATGAAATTGTAAATAAATACAATTTCCCTACACACTTAGGAGAAAAATATTTAAATTATTTATTCAAATAAAGCTAAAGAGACATTTTATCATAAAAAATAATTTAAGTACATTCTTTATATAATTGTTGTTTATTTTGTAAGAGACAACGTTGTTCTAGTTCTAAGAAAGGAAGAGATAAAAAATATAAAACAAAAAAAGGAGAGAGAACGAGGATATTTTAAAGTCAGCATAAAATACTGTGATATTTCATTTTAATTTCCCGTCATTTTTCATGCCACTGCGGCTACTTTTATTATGAGGTAATTATAAAAAAAAATCAGAGACAAATTCTTTTCTTTTTTTTTTTTTTTTTTTTTATATTAAACATTTTTAGATTATAAATCGAATGGGAGATTATATATTGTCTAAATTTATTTTATATTAGTGACCCATTTATAAAAAATTCCAAAAATGAAAAATAGCATTAAGATTCCTTAAAGAAACGATGGAAAGACTTCTAGTCTTGATATAGTATATCATTAATTGAATTGAAAAATATTATATTGGCAACTAATTAATATAAATAAATATGGGCGGAGTCTATATACCTTCAGAAGCCGAAAAATTTAATTTAAAAAATTCAAAAGGGTTAAATAAAATTTCTCTCTATGACAACGTGCTAAGTTTTTAATCTTATAATCAATTTTTTTTTTTTTTGTTTTTTTAGAATAAATCCGTTTCAACTCAACGGAATGAAATTAGTCCAAGGCTGAAGACAAACGTCTTAAATTCAAAAGATTTGGCCCAGCAAATGCTGAAAAAAAATCGTGCGATCATTTTGGGGGGCCTTTTTTAACCTTTCGGGCCGATTCGCTTCAAATTTTAATATCTACTTAACTGGTAAATTAATTAATTTCGTTAAATAATAAATCTCAAGATTTGTTTAGTGGCATATTCAGGCCTGGCCCGCTCCTTCCCCTCCACCCCAAAAAAAAAAATCAAACAAAATTGGAAAAATCAATAGAAAATTTCAGGAAAAAAAAAACAAAAACAATTAGAAAAATAATAAATTTAAATGGAATTTCACTTCATATAAAGAAAAAAACGGGAATTATGGCTCATTACTGGATTTGTTCTAATCAAGAGTTTCTCAAACAATGGGTGACATGCCCTAAAATCGGGAAGTGTTCAAAAGGAAAGCGCATTAAATTTTGAATTTGGGGAGCATGGGGACTAATTAAATTAAAAGATTTTGAAAACCATATTAAAAATATTATAAAAAATTCTATTTTGTGTGGTAGACATCAACTCGGAAGAAAAAGATGTTTGTGTTCAAAATTATTTTTAAAAATTTTTTTTTTTTTTCTTTCTTTCAATAAAAATTTATAAACTTTAATTAAAGAGCTTCCAAAAGAGATTTTTTAATTATCAATTTATCAAAATTTAAAATAGAGTACGTTCGATTTAACAATGAATATTTAAAGCTATTCTGCCAGCCCTTGGTAATAAATTTGAAACTCTCCCCAGAAATTAATTTATCTATTGGAAAATTCAGAGTGACCCCGCCGGTAATAGAGTGTAAATAATATGAAATTTATCATGTCCCTAGCGAATATCAGATGATTGATTCACCCCCAAAAACTAAATAAAATCAATTTTTTTTTTTAGTAGCAGTATTGAATTTTATTGAATTTAAATTATTTTTTGAATGTTGACTTTACTCGTAACTTTTTTTTTTTTTATTCATTTGGAAGAAATTGAATTTATTTGACAATGTGAATTTTTAATATTTTGCTTCGCACTCTACCATTCAAGAAACTTTTTAGTATGAAGGATTTTGGTTTTCAAAGTGTACCCTGAAAAATGATTTCACAAAGTATATGTTTGTATGTGTGTGTGTGTGTTAAAAGAAGAATGTTTTAACTAAATAAGATTTGCGCATTTATTTTAAATGTCAAATCGATACTAACTAATACATCTTCTCTTTGTGACAGAGAGAAAGAACTTAAATCCAAGTTTGTTACTAAAACTTTTCAAGAGAGGATTTTCTTTGATCTTTCTTGTTTGGGAAAGATAAATCTAAACACAATATCAGATATTTATTTCTATTAAAATGTTGTAAAACTTTTTTTTTTTTTTTCTAAGTTTGATGTCCTATTTTAAAAGTTAAATAAAGGGGGAAAAAATTAAAAAGTTTGAAAAAATTTGATTTTACATTTTAATGGGTCAATAATAATGTAATTTATAGTTGGCAAACCTCGAGTTACCCGAGCTAAGACTATCATTTCTTCCCTTTCTTTTGTATCAGCCTTTTCCTCCCCCATGTCATGTGGGCTCGGTCTCGACTTTCACTTTAAAATTAAAAGTGCCGACCCCGAATAGGGATAAGGGCAAGATAGAATATTTACATTCTTTAGAAATGCTTATATACCATAAATATTTAAATATAATATTTATAGATATGTATATTATATAAAATATATATATATTTATATGAGATCTAAGAGATGAAGGAGTTTCTGTTATGGACCGTCCTCTTCAAGCATTTACTCTAATGCAGGAATTGCTACACGAAATCCCTCTGAAAATATGACGTTAGGATGAATGAAGATATAGGATTAGTTTGACAACTAGAAAATAAATTATAGGCAAAGGACGTCATGGGAGGACAATTTTTGAAAAAAAAAAGGGGAGGGGAGGGTTTAAAAAATGTAGGATCAGTCTCGAGGCTATGTAAGCTCTCAAAAGTTCTGAAAGAGAAGAAATAAGAACATCAAAACCTTAAAAATAATCATCTAATATCCCACTTATACTTATTATAACATAACTAACATATATTTTATTCTTTTATTTAGATATGTTTTTATATAGTTTTTGTAATTTAAATAAATTTTTGTTATTGTTTTTAATCGAATATATATATATATATATTAATGTAGAATTAAATTTAATATATATATTAAATTAAAAAAAATAAATATATAAAGAAAAATGTAAAAAAAGAGAAGGGCTGAATGGTGGGTAACCAATAGTCGATTAATAAAGGAAAATAAAGAAAAATAGGAAATATGTAGCAGTCCAAGATGATCAAAGATGCAATCAATCGATTGAATTTAACAAACAATCTAATGTAATCTAATAGAAGGAATGAGATAATAATGAAATATCAATAAAAACAAAAAAATATGAACCCACTAATTTTTTTTTAGATATCATCACCCTTCAAAGTCATCGGGTCAGGAATAAAACAAGAGATGGATATCTGAAAATATACTAGTGTGATTGGTTGTTGATAGGCCTACCCTATCCCTTTTAGTACAACGGAGATAGTTAAGGCAAATTAATTTCCTGAGAATCCAATTCGATTAATTTAATTAAATTGCATTTCCTAATTTGTTTATTTAAAAAAAATATATTTAATTATTTATTCTAACTAACATTCAATCTAATAATATAGAATAAAGGTCATGAAAATTACCTAATTTGCGAATCCCTTTGCTCTTTAATTAACAAATAATGATGCTGCAGGGTAATCTATCATTATGCAACATTTGTTTTAATCCTTTTGTCAATATAGACATTCTCACTTTGATATTTTGTAACCATTTTAGTTTATATTTTTAATTAGCTCTCTCAAAATTCACAAAACATTGATTAATTAGAAATTTTGGTCCAGGTTAATTTTTATAAAAATATGGTTATAATGAATCTGAAGTTATATATATTTTATATTATTTAACTACAACAACAAAATTTAGTACTAGTGTTATATATAATTTTACTTGGGAGGTCTAGTTTCATATATATATATATATTGAACCTCCTCTTAATGATCCGATGTATAGCAAAAATCACTCAACTCTTGGCATTTAGGTCTATTTTATGTGTGCAAAATTTCAGCACAACCTAATAATTATTTTTTGAATTATAAACGGACGAAATAAATTATCACAGTCAGACTCACACACACATATAAATATTCCAAAAAGTACTTAAATGGACTCAGGGGACCCCCAAACCCATTTTGGCAGCATTAGTTCGTTATTTTTTTTGCGATCGGTGGGTAGAGTAAAATTAGTGATTAAAAAAATCCCTTGCTGTTAGTTCCCTTGTTTTTCAGAGTGGAAAAGAAATCTGTCAAAAAAAATTAATGGAGAAATATATATAAAGTCAAGCTTTAAATTCACCTGTTAATAAATAAATTTTATTTCCAAGTTTCATAGCTCATATTAACCTATAATTTATTAATTTATTATCTGGATTTATATCTCTATATTTAGAAAATAATTACCAATAAATCTATTTATATCAATATTACTATGAATTTATTTTAATAAATTTTTAAATAAATAATTTTTGATTGGTTATGGCACTTAGGCCATCAGAAAATAAGCCATTTGTGTCTGTTACTGGGTGGGGAGAGATTCTCTCTCACTTTACTCCCCCAGGAGATTTTTGATAAATTTAAATAATTTTTTGCGGCAAGTATTTTCATATAAATACTTTAAAAAATTACTTTATATTTTCTTTTAAACTCTTTAATATTACTGTTTTATATCATGATTAATTAAAAAAAAGATGATTATCATATCTGTAAAAAGAATTTGAGACGAAAATGACATTCAATATTAGCAATTAATGACTTTCATATTTTAGATATTAAATAAATAATTATTATTTGGTTAATATTATATAATATCTAAATAATATCTTAATATTATTATATAATATATATAATATTATAATATTAAAAAATAATATTAAGCAAGCGAAACTTAATTGGTTTTCTAATTTTTTGAGTAGAGTTCTTTTAGAACGATAATAAATTATTATATATTTAGTCATTTGATATTGGACTAATTTTATCTTTCTATTTTGAATGATTTTTAAAGATGCCGAAAACGAAATTTCTACTACTTCTTCTAATAATAATAATAATAATAATAATAATCACTATAATAAAATAATAAACACACTGATGACAGAAAGATAGAGTGGGGGCAGAAGTTGACAAGCAGACGGTACTGCTATCTCTGATTTTACGACACGCATGACTACTTAATACAATAATTATGAAAATTAATGATTAAAATAATTAAATATTAGTATGAGTTTATTTTTGAAATAAATAATCAAATTAGTGGAAGTGTTGTTTTTTTATTATTAAAAAAATATGGTGTGAACACGACATAACTTTATAGAACCCCAAGATCGATTCCGCGATATTTTAATCAAGTATAATAATGTTTAATTTTATACTCTTTTGTGTTTAAAAATACAAATTATTTAATATATAAACATGGTATTGATTTGCTACTCGGAGTTTTTTTGTACATACTTGTTTAACAAATGCATTTATAGTTTATATATATTTTTAAAAAATTTTTTCGGCGACTGTGATCGTATAGACTATGAAATCATTATATTATTTATTTATATAAATTAGTATCCAAATGAATTGAATAAGTTATCGGGCTGGATCCAATCTCGTATCTTTTGACTTAAAATTACTACAGCTAACTGTACTAACAAAGGAAAAAAAGTCAGTATCGACACTTACAAGAGCATCTAATCCACTATCTCTCCCAGAAAAAATGAAACGCTATAAGGCTATGGTGTCCTCGACTCATATAAGGACATCCTCTTTGGAGGGGACGTGCCTCAAAAACTAATGTAGATCTAGAAGCTAAATAACAAATCCTTGCGGCTCATAGCTGACCCTCGAGTTGGGATAAATAACTCGGTCATAAGAATTGGATGAGGAGAAGGCTTATTGATTGAAGCAATAACGAAACAAGTATCGGAGTATTTCCTTATGATCGAAAATCACCACAACCATGAGATTGCTCTTTCCAAAAATAGAAGGAAGAAGAGGCATGATTTAATTATTTTTTTATATAATTTATTATATCATAATTTATTTATTCTTTTAAATTACTTTTTAAAAAAATCAAGAGGTTTTCTTTATCATTTTTTTCCTTAAAATGACATGAAATTTAAGTTAAAATCTATGCTATTTATGTTAAAAATTCCAACTGTCAAGGAAATTTTACATTGTTCTAATTGCATTATATGTAAAAAATTATTATTGATAAATTATTTCAATTTCAACTAACTACCGAAAGAAAACGAAATATATTTATTTATTAAATAATTGCTATTTATACGGAAAGGACAGTTTGAAATAATACTTGATTTTATATATATATATATATATTAATTAAAACATAATTAAATCTAAATTGAGGTAAAGAGGAAGTTTGTATGTTGTGTCAGAAGATTTTTTTTATTAAAAAAAAAGTTTTTTTTTTTTTAAGTTTATATTTGGGCTGGGATGCCTAAAAAATGATAGTCGGTGATTGAAGAATAGAAAAATAAGAAAAAAAAAAAAATATAAAATAACCAAGTTGTTCAAAAGGAAAAGTTTCATTTCTCTCTTTAAAACAAAAATTTTAGCTGTATATTTGGCACTTTTGACTACCTGAGTGCTTCGAGGGTGAAGATGCCGTCGATAGGATCATTGAAGTGAGCAAAGGCACGCATGGCTGAGGCTTGAATGGAAGGAGGGGTCACCTGTAATCATAGATAAATAAAAATTAAGATTTATCATAAAATAAAATTTAAAAAAATAAATCAGGCGTTAAATTTTGAAAACGAAACAGAAAGAGAGAGAGAGAGTCCTTTGACCTTTTGGCTTCCATTATGAACAAAACCTTTTTCTCGTGAAATACAATGCGATAAATATTTATCTGATAGAGAAGGGGATCATCTTCAAAAGAAAATCATCTTACAGACGAACGCCTTGCTCAAACTCGATCTCGATAGAATTCGCTTCTAATTTTATTAAAATAAAAAAAAAGATCTCGTTTCATTTTGTCTCTTGAAAGATCAGAGAAATTTTGTTCAAGGAAATATTGAAATTATATGGGCAATAGATTGATAGCAAGCTATTTATGAGCTAAAAGGTGATGTGAGATTTTTTTTTATTAAAGATTCATCTTATTTTGCTTAGTAAAACCAATTTTTCTTTTTAACTAAAATAATGAGATATAGGGAAGAGCTTTTCACCTGATTCTTATTGGAAAAAATAGGTAGACTAATGGACTTAGGGGATGAATTATTAGGTTAATAATTAAATATATTTTATATATGGAACGGATAGGTCGGGCCTCTTCAAAAACCTAAACACCGAGGTAACAAGTCAACACCTTTAAAAATAGCTGGTTGCATTTCACATAATAAAAGAAATACTATATTTATTTAATTGCCGCATTTGATGAAGAGTATAAATAAATGAATAATAGAATTTATTAAATTTAAATTTAAATAAATTAAAATGAAATTCTAAAGAGCAAACTATTTACATTTCATAACCATAAAAAACAACGAAATTTTGTTCACTTACCTTGAAATAATTATTAAAGAAGACATATTAGGTTAGTCTTGATTATTTCAGAAACGAATTATTTAATACACGAATGAATTTCTATCACTTAAAGTAATTAATTTTATAATTAAATGATAGAAAACACTCAAAGACAATCTTACAGTCGACACAACAATAGAAAAAAGAAAAGTTAGTTCGGGGGAAGTGAGGGCGCTGTGAGCAACCACCAAATCCAAATCAGATATTAAATTCAAATTAAAAAGAAATATACTCAATCAAAATGGCTTCTCAAACACAATAAGATATTAAATTCAAATTTAAATAATACGCTCTCACTATATATTTCATATATAGGTTAGTTAAAGAAAAGTTTAAATAATATTTTCAAATAATTATTTATTCTATTTACCTAAATGACCTTAAAAATTTTTTTAAATATTATTTATAAATAAAATTATTGAAACCGAGATATTTATTACATTATATAAAAAATATTTTATTTTTTTAATGGGGAGATAAAAATATGCCAAATACTAACTAGACCTTCCGATAGAAAGATAAGATAGTAACTCCCCCAAGTTAGTGACATTGTCAGAAGGGATAACCTTTTTTTTTTTTTTTTTTTTTTTTTTTTTTAAGTCTTTTTCGGCATCTGAGGCCATTTAGACTTATTTATTTCTATTAATTGGTAGCCAATATA
>JAAAKE020090489.1:0-20923 GCA_010014785.2 Anisolabis maritima | reverse complement strand
TTTTAATTTAATACTTGTAAAATCTTAAAGGTATGACCTCGCAGTCAAACCTAAATAAATTAAAAAAAAAAAAAAAAAGACAAAAGCAGCCTTAGTACAAAAAGAAATATTCTTTTTCTAAAAAATATTTTACTTCTAATGAACATGTTTACCGATTTCGGGTCGTATATTATCTTCTGCAGGACTCTGGCATTTTTGTGACGGAATCTGTATTTGTAGCTTTTCTCATGGAGATGATTTTTATGGGCAAAGATAATAATCTCATTTTTATAATTATAATACGAATTTTTTCCGTACGGTATTTATTCTTTATTTTTTAAAATAAGTCTTTTTTATACCAAGTCCTGAAGAAGGCTAGAAAACGAACTGATTTTGATAGACTCATCGAGCCTCTAGAAAATAAAAAATTTTTTGCAAAAGAATCTTTGTTTCTATTACTAACACCTTCTCAAATTCTCAATCGCATCGGGAAAATTTCTTTATTTTATTTTTTTTTTTTATTTATTTAATTAATTTTTTTTTTCAGAGATCTTAACTTATTGTATATATTTGAATAATTTTATAAGATATAATAATTATTTATTAAAATTTTTCTAAAATATTTCTATTTAATGAAAAAAAAATTCATTTAATCTCCTAACTTTATTAAAATTGTTGACACAAGTATTTATATAATATAAAATAAAACTGTCAGAACAGGTTCATATATTTAGTTAATTGGGTTAATTTTTTAAAATTTCCTCAGTAAAAAAACATAGCAGTACAAAAATTTTTTTAAGTTGATTTATTGTTTTAATCTGTGTTACAAGTGAAATTCTTTTGTCCTCTGCAAAGATATTCTCTTGGGTCTGCAATGTTATGTTTTATTTAAAGCCAACTCTCGGGATGAGGGCGACAAAAGGAGATATACGACGATATTTAATTATAATTATACGTTATGATGAAATAATAAATATTAATTTGCTCTTGTCATTTACGAGCGACTCTCTCTCTCGACGACCTTCATTTTGCTTTTCGCTCTCTCGCTAACCAAGAATTCGATCCCGGGCCTCAAAAGGAGGAGGAGCAAATGTACCGCATTATGATGCATTTCATTTATTATGAAATTCAAACATGATGTTATCATCAAAAAAGCTGATGAAGGAATATTTATAATGAATATTAATTAAATGATTTTGTTTCATATAATAATCAAATTTATTAAACAAAAATTCTTCTAAAAGTTAATTTAATAAAAATCGCCTTCCAAATTAATAATCATGTGTAAATAATTGATTAAGCAATGTAAAAAGCGCGAATAAAAAAAAGTACTTGGTTAAAGATAAAATATCTCTAAATTTCGGTTAAAATATAACATTATAATATTAAAAAAATCCTAATTTAAAACAAAAAAGATATTGGATATCGATATGAGACGATGATGATATTATATTATATTACTTCATACTTACAAGTTAGTTAAAATATTCCCTCACTAATGAATTTTTAATTGTCTAATGGAAAAAATGCGGTATCGTTTTTCAAAAATTAGAATAAAATAATCTAAAATGAATTCTATCTATATAGTAATGGTCCACATAAATTACAAAATTTTTCTCATTATGAAATTAGCAAAATAGATATACTGACTTTTTAAAAAATTATATTTCATAATATAAACTTTTCGTTGGGTCTATTGTTCTATTATTTGAAAAAGTTTGAAAGAGAAGATGGAGATGGCAGTCAAGAAGGGTGCACTGGGTTCAATAAAGGGCGATGAGTTTTCGGCCTAAATTTAATGGGCTATCCTTCTTTATTTTCATTTTAATGAATTTTAATTAATTTTTATAAAAATTTTTAAATGTTCTTTATTTATATCTATTTTCCCTTTCAAATGAACCGACATTTTAAAAAGTCTCAAATAAATGATTTTGAAAAAAAAGAGTCAAAATTCTCATTACCTTTTTAAATGCACCAATATTATTTAGATTAATGTTATATTTTTACTTTAAAAAATATACCGTTAATATATAAAATACCAAGTAGTAACAGAAGATGCAGCAACAACTTAGACCACTAGGCGCACAATTATGTAATTTTGAATTTGTATTTTGTTCTTTACCTAGACGCGGGAATAAATCTCATCTTTTTAATATTCCCATTTTAAGAGGTATTTTATATGAAGCTTCATGTGGTATTTACAACCTTTTTCAATAAATTTTAACTTTTACCTGACTTCGAATTTTATAAATATATCATGTGGAACAACTTTTATTTGAAAAATTTCACCCACCCCCTCCACTTTGCTTTATATTACGACCCAACAACTATTTTCTTCTAATTTTATATATTTTATTTTTTAAATGATATATTAATTAACTAGAAAATAAATTGAATAAATATTAACGAAAAATTACCGTTATCGTCATAATTATCTTATTTTTTATTTTTTATTTTTTTAAGTCTTTTTCGGCATCGGAGGTCTATCGGTCTATCTGAGCACAGGTGTGTATAAGTAAATTAGATTCAAAAAGAAAAATTTTTTAATTCATTATTAATTATTAATTAAAAATTATTATTAATATAAATAAATAATCCAAGTATATATTGTATATATCTAAATAATAAATTTAGAGATTTATCTCTTTTTGAAAGCCGCGAGTGTCGGATAATATTATCTCAAAGAAAATAAGCTTTATGAAGTATCCATTATTATTTTTATTAATAGTAAAGTGTTAATGAAGGACTAGACTAGAGTTAAGATATGTACCTACAGATAGACACAAGATCACAGTGAAAATGAAATCACTTCTCTCTCTCACTCTCTCTATAGGTAAAATATCCTGAAAAGGAATTATATACCTCCCAAAGTACATATATACTACAACTTCCCAATATCTTTAGTCATGTATGTTTGAGACCGGTTTAGTTAGGTCATTGAGTTCCCATTTCTCCAGGGGGAGAGAGTATTGGATAAATGTTTGCTAGAAGGTTGAACTCAGAATTATATCTTAATTGCAATCACCTAAACTATTAAAAATACATTTTTCTGAAATCGTTGTCAAATCAAATTAAAAAAATCCTGAGGTCTGTTATATTTTTTTTTGTTTTCTCTTACCTATATATGTAATATATAATTCGCAAAAAATCGATGTCATGATTTCAACGGAAATATGTTTTGAGTTTAAAAAAAAGAGTCTCGCAAAATTGTCTCTCTCTCTCTCTCTGTGTGTGTGTGTGTGAATAAAATTTCTCAAAAACGAAAGCTGATATTTTATATTTAAGTTAGATTCCCTTGTCGCATGCACCATGAAGATTTTGAATGAAATCGGCCAATGGATACTAATAAAATTCATATTCTTTTCTCCATTTGTGTTAGGGGCTGACACGTTGTGGTTACTCTAGATAGTTACTTTCATGAGGAAAATACTAGGGTTATCTTCCCCCTGGGGAGGATTCATTAATAGTTGGATAAATTTCTGCCCTGAGATAGATATGAACGTGAGTTCAGCTTCAACTCAGGATTATAAGCTCGGCTACTTTATTGCCTCGACTAATCGCCTCATATATCAATTATTTATTAGATAATCTTTGAAATGTATTAACCCTTAACACACCCGAAAATTGTTTGGGGGCCCACTTTATTTATTTTATTAAATTTGAAACAGATTCATTTAAGAATTTATATTCAAAAACATTTTTAATTTTATGTAAAAAAAAAAAAAACAAAAAAAAAACATCAATTTTCGGTTAATTTATTTTAATAACCTCTAAAACATATTTATCTCCTAAAATCTCGACAATGACTTTTTGATTGATTACAAGAATAATGTCTTTTAATTGAATAAATAAATAAATATGTACACGGCCTAATAAATAAGATTGTTTTTTATTTAATAAATTATTCATTTTTTTAAATTCAATTTTACTAAGTGATTGAGATATTATTTATTTAGGCCCATGAATTTTTATGGATATTTCCAATATTAAATCACCCACCAATTTTTTTTTTTTTTAATCATATATTGTACTCACTGTCTATTAATCTAAATCAATCATATCCTATCCCCCAAATTCAAACGGTCATAATTTATACATTCATTGAAACATTTTTTATGAGAAATTTGAACACAGGCGTATGTTTATTCTAAATCACGCTGACTAATAGAGAGCATGTAACTTGTTTTTCTATAGATTTAAGGGTCGTAAAGCTGTTGGTTGCTTTCAAAGGTAATCTTCGTGTAAAATAAAAAAAAAAAATAAAGAAAAAAAAAAAAAGAAGGAAGAGGGATAAAACTTCTTATAAGAGTTATATGGTTTATACCACAAGTTCGACTTGCTAGTTAGAAAAAAAATGAATGAGTTGACGATGATTGCTGCTGGCAAAAATGAAAGAATTACTTGAGAGGTCTGCAAAAAGAGAGAGAGAGAGAGAGAGAGGGGATTTAACTGCTCAACTTTAAGAGTTTGTTAATAATACAAATAATATTAAAATGAAAAGAATTTTAAAACAATCATATTAAAGATAATAAAATATTTTTATATAGAAGATCTGAGAGAGGAGAGAGAGAATTCGTTACCTCTAGTTGGAAGTGTTTTGATGTTTTTTGTTTCAACATTATTAAATACATTTTATTTATATATAAATATGTATTGTATATATAGATCTATATATTTAACTGATGTGGCGTCAAACATATATTATCACTGTCGAGTGGTGTTTTTTAATTAAATGAATTTTTATGGCATTTTATATTTAAATTTCCCAAATACAAATTTTCATATGCATCTAAACGAAATGGCTTATTTATTTATTCATTTTATTGGAATCATTTAGGGCTTTTTAAACTTTCAAATTAAAGAGAAATTGTTTATTAACAATGATATGATTTTTCTTTTACAAATTTACATTTTTTTTAAATTTTGTAATTTTTTTTTAGATTTGTTCTAAGAACAAGTTTACCCTCGTTTTAGTATATTTTTTATATCAACAAATATATATATATATATTACCTTCACTATATGCCAGTGGACCTCTGCCGAAAAAGATTTTAAAAAAATTAAATTAAAATAAAAATAACTTTAATTTTTTTGCTTTCCTGTCTTCACGGATATTAATATAAGAAAATTTATTTTAAATTCTAATATATAGACTAAAATGAGAAGTTTTAGTTAATCGCTGATGATTTTTCGTTACACGATTTTATTTTTTTTTAGCCGCATATATTCTAAAAGAAAATTTAATTTATGGAAAGAAAATCTAGATAAATGTTTCCCTTTATAAATAAAATTTATATCTTATCAAAGTTTCACTTTAGTTTTTCTCTTTAATTGTAGATTCTCTATTTAAAAGCGGATTTATTTTCATATATGAATTTTAGCTCTTTTTGGCTCTTGCTCCTCCCTTTCTAAAGCAATTCATATTTTTATTAATAAAAAGAAAAAGGAAATAAGCCATAGATGGCAGATTTTACTTCACACACTCCACAAACACATAAATCATGAATAAAAAAGAGAGAGTCATAGCAATTTGTCTTTTTCTCCCTCCAAAAAAAAAAAATACAATGGTCAAAGTTAAGGGCAAATTCCAGTATAAAATTTACATTAGATAAATATTAAAAAATCTTGAATACAAAAGCAAGGAACGCAAGAGCAGAAATAAAATGCCGTGTTGTGTTTTGGGGGCAATGAATTTTTTTACTCCCCCCCTTCATCCCCCTTCTTCCTTTTCTTTTGTTATTTTTACATGCATACTCTGTTTGTCCCATATGTTCCATTATGACAAAGTGGCTGACTAGCTATCGGACGATATCTCGATTGGCAAATTACAGGCCCAAATTGAATTGATATATGCCAGTAACCGATGACGGTGGGTCTTTTATAGCCCCCTGAGGGGACTCTCCCTTTTATGCATTTGCCACGCCTCCTTTCTACAAGATTCGATTTTATCCCATTTCCATAAAAACATCCCAATATTCTATATATAGCTGAAATACAAACCTCTTTTATTTTGTTTTGTTTTAATCAATTTTAGTCTATTTTAATCTCTAATAGATCGCTAGTTTCCTTAATAAAATTGTCAAATTGTCTCTAAAGGTGGAATAAAAAAAAACCTCTGTATTAAAAAGGAGATAATAAAGGAAAGTTTGTCTTTTCACAGGCAAGCACAAATATATAGGACAACTTTGGATATAATTTTTCTAAATATCTTTCCAAATCTAATTATAGAGTAATCCAGGTTCTGTGAAGCCCTGACCTTTGGTGCAGAGCTAGAGGTTTCGCCTCATCCAAAGGTCAGTGATTCGCTTCCTGTCCTGAGCTCCAAAATTTTATTTATATTATAATGGCTACCAATTAATATAAATTAATAAGGGCGGAGTCTAAATAGCCGAAAAACCTAAAAAAAAGGTCCTGTGAAGGAAGGGGACGGTCAGTTTTGTGGTGGACACTCAAACTCAACTCTATTTAAAATACATAAAAGTTTAGATTATTCTAAAAACTTATTTTGTTAAAGCCAAAATAACATAAAACATTTCTAATTTTCATTTGCGTCTCAAGTAAAAAAAAAAATTACGAATATCAGAAACCTAGACTGGTAAACTCAAATTAATTTTTCAATAACTATTTTTAATTTTTTAAATTTTTATTTAATCTTTTTTTTCAATTTTTCCAAAACCTCACTATCCTATGTAATGGAAGTGCATTTGTTTTGTAAATTAGAATTGGAACCTATAATAATTGATTAAATGTCTAACAAATTTGTTTCTAAATTATCTTTTAATCTTTATATATTCCCTATTCATTAGTACACACGGTTCCTTTTATTGATTTTTACTTTTTTTTCTATTATTATTTTGAGACAAAATAGAGTTTTAATTTAAAATAAATCACTAGATATTTTAAGAATATTCTTCTTTCCAATTAATTTAATAAGAACATATAATAGGAAGATGATTACATATATATGTAATGTAATATTTTTTGCTTTGGGAATAAGACTTTAATTTCACGAAAAAAAAGAGATATTAAAAAATTATCCAACAAAGTATTATGCCTTGGTTAATCCCACTGAGAATAGCATACTTGTTACTTCTCACAGCTACCTTTTAAATTTTTAAATTATTCTTCTCTACTGAGAATTTTCATTCAGTTGGGCAAAAACACACCATACAATAGGCCTATTATATCACATTGTATACTTTATAGGTGTATAATACAAAGAAAAAAGTAATATTACAATTTATCTAAATATTTTTTTCATTTATATTATTCATTTGTTTTTCAATAATTTAATTAGACTGGAGTTTTTTTTACAATAATTTGATATAAAAAATGCTCAGCCTTTTTATTAAAATATTTTTATTTAACAAAGCATTTCTAACGCGATTCCATGTGGTTTATCCACATTAGAGTATCGCTCAACAAGCAATGCAATCACACTTTTTGTTAACAAAATGAACCGGATGAAGACAGATTTGCTGTTGAAACGTCGTCGTTAAAAGCGTAAATAAAAAGGCCACGCATTTATCATATCCATTGCATATATTATTATTAAAATACGTCTCTTAAAAACATACAGTGAAAATATAAACTCCTGGCCTTATTAATTAATTTTATTTTTTGGACCTGTGGCCTTACTATTCTAAAATTTAATACTATTACTTTTTAAACTATGGTCATTATTTTGTAATAAATAAATAAATACATAATTAGAATAATTTTAACAGGTAGATGGCAGAATATTAATTTATTATATCAATATAATATTTTAAGGCATCATTGTTTACAATTCTCAGTCATATTTCACGCCAGTCTGGTATGTACAATTTGTTATATATTATTAAAAATAGTTATAATATATTGAAGGTGTGTTATAATAAATATAATAAATAATAAATGTCTTTCATAAATATTAATTTATACTGCTCTGAAGATGGCCTACAATGAGAGCCGAAAAATTAGCAAGACAATTTTATTTTACGAATATTAAATAAAATAGGCTGGAGAGTCTTGTCTTTTATTGACTCAATTATATCTCTAAAAACATTAATGTTGTCTTCCAAAGACAATTGTCATAATATGGATACCACACAAAAACTGTGCCTATTTTTTCCATAATAAATAATATAGAAAATTTTTAATTTCTACAAAATAATTATTTTTCTCATACTATATTTTCTAAATTAATTTTACAAATATAAAGCAGTGGCGTAAAAAAATAAAAATGCAACAATAAACAAGAAAGAAAAGGTAAACAAAATTCCAGATAAGAAAAAAATGCCACTCTTCCCCATAGCAACACTACGCTATTGTAATCTTGCAGAGACAAGACCTTTGTTTTATGATCGAGGAATAATATTGGCTTCTGAGAGTTAAAATTTACAATTATGAAAATAAATCTGGAGGGACAACGAAAACCGCAATAATTATTAGTAATATATATATATACACAATATTATTTTATAAATGAAACATCATGAGGCATTTATTCGGATATAAACTATAAAAAGTCTGAAAAACATATATAAAACAAAATCAAAACAAACTGAAATTACACTTTTCAAATAAAAAATTTGTTTCGATACTACGAATTTACGTAAGTCTAGTCTTATAGTCGTGGAGGAGATGTACTCTTCGGTAAAGTTAAGAAAAGAAGTTATGAAGAAACAGGGATAGATCATAGCGGGGGGAGGGGAAGCCATTATTATGGTTATGGAGTATTAGATAATAAATAAGCTTTTTGAGCTTAATATAATTGCCCAGTTATATTAATAAAATGCGTAAAATACCAGTTACCTGAATTAATTTTCGAAATGAATTCAACAGTTCCCATTTATTCATAAACCTTTTTAAAAACAGGAAAAAAATTACAAATCATTGTCCAAGTTATTTTGCCATTTTTAAAATTACTTTTTTCCAGTTCATTCACCCAAGAACTTCACAATTCAAATGATTTCCTATTGGTAATTTTTCCCGAAAGCTTTTTTGACTTCCTCTATATTATGACTATATATAGGCCAACAATTTTCATACACACTTAAACAAATATTCAAATTTTTATTTTATATCCTTTTCTAAATCATTATTATTTATTACTTTTTTTTTAGATCCTGCATCCGATTTTTTTATTGCCTCTTGATAATCCCTCCTCTTATTATTTTATACATTCATATCAATTAAAATATTATTATCTTTTAATACTCATGAATTTGAAATAAAGGAATTTAAATATATAGAATATGATAATAATATAATAATTCATCTTTCGGGAAGATATATAACTCTGATGGAATTTCTCTGATGAAACTCTCTCTTCTCCCTTTGTCTTGATCTCTCTCTCTCTTTCTATTCATTAGATTCATGTAATAATACTATATATATAATCCAATTTTATTTAAATTTAAACAAAAATATGGCCTGTCTACAAGCTCTTTTTTCCCAATCAGTCAAACTGTCAGCTTTGCAACAATTATTTTTCTTATTTTTTTATTTATGCTCCTCAAAAAATGTCATAAGACAAGACTTTAAAAACAGAAGAAATAATATTCCCAATATTTCTTATAGATACTTTTGTACTTGTTAGTCATACGGAAATCTATAGATAACGAACATATTTATTTGCTTTTTTTCTGGCTGTATATTTTTTGAAGTAAAGTGTTGAGTAATCAACCAATGGATGTAAATGAAAAAAAAAAATGATTTTAACGTCGTTTCGAATGGTAATCATTCAGGCTATGTGAATTTAATTTTTCTAAAAATCAACAACAATGGTACAGATATATTTATTTTTAAATTTTCAAATAAAAAATTTGATACTAACATTTGTTCTCAAGAAGAACGCAATTAGCGTAACAAGGGTAAAATAATTTTGCCTCCTTTGGCTGATCTCCTTGTTTATTTATGTTAGCTCTTCGTTCTTCTCCCATATGCGTTTACATTAATTAATAGTCAATTAATTTAAATAAGTTTTTATTATGAACTAAAGGAGATTTGAAATGCGAGTCCCCACAAGTCCAAAAAATGTCAAAGATCTTATGCTGATTAGGATTATGTAATATATATGTACTCTAAAATATATTTTATAATAGGCAGATATGGACTTCAATTGAATTCTTTCTTCCCAATTTTTACTACCAATATATCCCAGATATATTTTTCCCTTTTAATTGCTCATGCCTAAATGTAAAATATTTAGTGAGTATTTTTCTATTAGTTAACCTAACCTTACTTTTAGAAACAAATATCAAACTGCTCGCAGATTATGAATTTCATCATTATGCAATACTCAATAGCCAATCACAAACATTTTCGGATTATAATATTGTATGGATTTGAATAAAAAACAAAGCTTTGAGTAAGGATTAATAAGTTTGCATCATTTATCGCTAAGGCCTAGTACTTTTTTTTTTAATTTATTATACCCATTTAGCCAGAGCCAAAGGGTTTATAAACCGCATTTCATATATAATGTATATGTAAATACAATAAATATAACAAAATTAATATAAAAAGAAAGAATGATAAAAAAATAGAATATAGACAATGACATAATACAATAAAAGCCTACTATAAACAAAACGAATACAAGAAAAGTCTAGTACTTATAGGGCGATGAATTAAATGAATGATGAAGTAAACGATGATTTTTTTAAATCAATATTTTAGTTATAATTCTTCTCTAATTAAGTACTAAGATGACAATACTCCTAAGATTGTTTTGTTGATATTTTGCCTGAGGGTGTTTATGACTTGAGAATGGAGAGCAAGGAGGTAATGAGAGTACACCCTATTATTATGACCGGTCTTCGAGACAAACATGTTATTTTTTTATGCGTTGTTTATAATTTTTTTTATGTATCTATAGTCTTCTTATCAGTAAATTTAGTGTATTTTTATTATAATGTACATTTTAATTAAAAGCAACTCTCATGTCTTTATAAAAATAGTCCTACATTTGTTATTCATATTCATTTTTGTTATCGAAATATTCTCTATTTTCTTTCATGTAAAATTTTTTCATCATTTTTTTTAATCACGAACAAATTACCTAATTCATTCTCAGAAATAATCTTTTTTTAGGCTAAAGAAAAAATAACTTTAGAAATTAATTTCCATAACAATTTAGTACCAAACTGAGTGAGAGTAAGGTTGTTATTTGAAAATGAACCACCCCGTGTATAATAACCTCTGTCACGTTTCCCGGCAATGAGATCTACAACTTAACGAGTTCGCATCTATTAATCTACATTCAACTCTTCTCATTTCAATTGGTAATTTATAATTGGTCATTAATTGAGCTCCATCTATCATTATTTACTCATTTACATTTTATTTATTAACATTTTCCTCAATGACCCTTGAGTTTTTTTCAGTAATCCTGATTGTTTATTAATTAGTCTTAAGTTTGGATCATTTAAATTATAAACAAATTAGTTATAATGTAATCTACTTGTCGGGTGATTTTTAACATGCGAAATTGAATACTTTTTCATGAAAATAATTATGGAATTTATCTTAACACCGATATCTCAAATTAATGATAACAACAAAAAATTTCCATTTGACAAATGGATTGTACTGTTAATAAAAAGACGTAGGCTCGAGGATGTCAATTGGACTGTGAGCTAATTGCTGTCTCAAGTGGAGGGTGCAAATGAAGACAAATGTAACTTGCTGAAAGGAGGCTGATTAATCACAGCAAGAAGAGAGAAGAGGCAACAGGCCTTGAGCGATCACCCTGCAATAAATACATTATAATGAAACAAACCGCATTATCATTTAAACACCTCGGGGCTTATCCAATGAAGAAAGTCTCAAGTCTCTCTTAACAAGCTTAATTATAAAGTTCATGCATCGCAAAATCATTTTCACAATTAACAATAATTATTCATTCGTAAAAGATGAAAAATTTTAAAATTTTAAAAATTATTTGCATTTGGAAGCAAGTTAAAAATGATAATACGCCTAGGTCACTTCTACCCGAGAATAAGCTATGGGCCCGGCTTATACTCTCTTCCTCCTTCTACGTCACATTTTTCAGTATTATTTGTAAATTTTTAATTTTTAATTTTATCAAAGAATTGTTAATTGTTAATAGTTAATATTTTTGTTTAAGTTTCTTCATCTGAAGCCATATAGACTATAAAAAATTACAAATATATTTTAGTTATGATACATATTATACAGGAATATTTATTTATATCAATTGGTATCCAATTGATTTAAATAAATTTTCATCGGACTTGCCTAGGATCCGAACCCACACCCCATGGGTGATAAGGATATCAATATAGAATTAACCTTCCTGCCATGTTGGGGGACAATTATTAATGTTAATTACAATAGGTAATGTAGCTGTGTCTCTTGGTGCAGAGGTCTGGCTTCACATATTAAAGATCAGTGGTTCGCTACCCGTCTTGAGCGACAAAAATTTATTTAAATTATATTGGTTGCCAATTAATTTAAATAAATAAGGACAGAGTCTCAGATGCCGTAAAATATTTAAAATTAAAAATTTAATGTAATTGTTATTGTAATAGAATGTGGAATATACATCTTGAAATGCTATAATAATTCATACTTTTGCACTTATCTCAAAAAGTTTTTATCGAAAAAATAAATACTTTGACTCAAAAAATAAAGTGAAAATTTATTTATTTATAAACTACAAATCTGGGACAAAAAAGGCATAGCGAAGCGAGAAATCCCGTGATCCACTTTCAGGGGACAGGCGTCACTTGATTCACTAGCAAAAAATATATTCACGAAAAAATTATTTTTATAGATATACTGGGAATATTAATATTTGATTCATATGCATCATAAATAAATCTGGAAAACTATTTAATAAATAATTGTTTTATGAATTTTAATCAAAAGTGTTAGAGAATTTTAAAAAAACAAGTAAAGTACTAGAACTCTAAAGCTGATATTATTCAGCTTCCAAGTGCAACGATGGTATCTAGTTTAAACATAAAATTTCAGCCTCAAACATCTTTTCGTTTTTGCGAAATCTTTTTCTCACACCGACTATTTTGAGAAATTTATTTTTTTATACTCAAGGGACCTTAAAACGTGTATTCTCGACATATTTTTTTTGCAATCGCAATACTTTCCCATTACTATATATTATACTATATTATAGGTGAGAAAAAGTAAAAAGTTAGCGCCTTGAGCGCATTCACATACATAAGAATATAGAAATTGAAAATTTCAACCAGAAAAATTATCTGGAACTATTTTCAAAAGAAGACAACCTTTTAAAATAAAATAGAGCGTAGTTTCCATTCAAATTAGCCCCTCAGCAACACCACGTAAGGAGGATATTGTTATGTTATTCAGAGAGGTAAACATTTAAGCTTCCTTACATATTAATTTCCTATACATGAAATTGTAAATTTCCCATAAAACTCTGTATTTTCTCATAACAATTTTAGTTAGTATTGAGTCATCTCCGAAAAGTATTAAATAATTTTGCATTTATATACGTAATTTCTTTGCATTACGAGTACACTAATTTTAAAAAATTTAGGGATTTTGGGCCTTAATAAGAATCTTTGTTATATAACAAAAGATTTAATATTTTTTCTTTCAAATAAAGAAAAATATCAAAAAAATTGATAATTGATTAGATTTGAGAAATTCTATTTCCCTAGTTTCCAAGGTTTCTGTTCAATTACCAATTGATCCTTTGATGAAAAGCCATTGAGTCAATTAAATTACTCTTATGTGGATCGCTTTTTTTCACCCCATCCTCTCTCTTTTTAGTCCACAATGTGATATAACCATTTGAGAGAGAGAGAGAGAGAGAATCCTCTAATTATCTCACAGTCGACCAGTTGCTAACCGGATTAATGCCCTCCCAGATAGATTTAGCTCTACGTTCAACGTACCTAAGTCCATTAATATCCACGACCCGCTAATTGCGTCAAAGTTTAGAACCTCTATCCTCCCATGCACCTCTCCTTTACTAGATTACATGGAATGAATGCTTTTCGAGGGGGGGTGTGGGTACCAAGGGCCAATCTATTCAAGTCCATTGCAGCTCATTTGACCTCTCGAGTGAAGCACTCATGGTTTATTGACTGACATTTCAATCATTTTCAATTAATTTTAAAGGAATTTCCTTTATTTGTGATTTGCATGTGATAAAATACTAATAAAATGTCTCTTAAGGGCAGAGAAAGTGAGAGGGAGAAATGTTCTTTGGTTAAATTATAATTACTATTTGATTACATTCTTAAAGTAATTATTATAATATTTTATTTTAAATTAAAAATAAGTAAATATAAGAAACTAATTTTGAAAAAAAGAAGTGAGTAACAAAAATTATTTTTTTACTTCACATTTAAAAGATTTCTGTTCGGGATCAAATTTTATTAATTTAAAGACATTTAAAAAATTAGCTGTGTATGAACTGTATTTTTTGAACCCAGCTAATTAAGGTAATCTTTGTTTTAAAATTTTTCTTGTATACATATATATAATTTTTCTAAGTACTTAGGTACTCAACATTTTTCATTATGCGATCCATTCGTAGAATCCATTAAAAAAATTTCTTTCATTGTCAATTAAAAAGTAAAAAACTCTTTGAGTCGATGTTCCATATGACTTTGCCTCCTCCGCATTACAGGGTTTTTGATTCATTAGGATACTCTCTCATTTATGACAAATAGTATTTTTGCCCAAGCTCATAGAGGCTCTAAATTATTAAATTAAACTAAGAGAAAGTAAAATATTCAATCAATAAAAAAAATTAATTAAATAAAAATATGGCGGAAGATTCACAGAACAAATAATTTGGTTTACCCGTAGCCTCCTACTCCAGTTTCAACACAACTATTTCCAAAATCGAAATTTATAATATACATAATATTTTATTAATTAATCACAGAAAAGAATTATTGTACAAGTGTTACCTAAAGGAATATTATTACAGATAAAATGGCATTAGTAAACATCTTTTTTTCTTTTAGGGGATTCAGCGCTAAAGATTGTTCAGATTAAGATATTTTTGATTGAAATTTATATTTTATAAAGGTCTGTTCAACCTAATATTCGTATTTGTACAAGTGATTGCTAATCTAATTCGTATTTACCTATAAAAAAAAAAAAATTGAAATTAGTATGATTACAAAACATCAGAAGACACCCTATAAAAATTAACAAAAATCTCACCTTATAGACTAATTTATTTATTTCAACATAATAATGCATTTATTGGAATATAATACTGCATCATTAAGGGTTAGAAACATCAAATTGTATTTATGATTATCTGTTCGCGCTTTACTAATCAACTTGCAATTATTAATATTTGATTAAAGACCCCTATTGTGTATGAAAGTTAATTTTAATTTTTAACTAAAATTATCAATTGAATTTTGATCTTTTAATTAGAATTTATTTCGGTTCTATTGTTTGTTAATATTAGATTTGGAAATTAAAAATTTTATAAATATAAATGTTTTATAAAGTTTTTTTTTTTTTTTTTTTACGTAAATTTATTTTTTGTTTATATTTTAAATAATAAAGAAAATTCATTTTTTTTTTATAATAAAAAAATAGCTTCCAAGAATGGCATGAAACTTTCCTGAACTAGTAAGTTTTATTTCATTCGTGTCTAAATTGAATTTCATTGGAAATACATGTTTTCATGTTCTATAATTTAGAAAATGATGAATATTATTAGAGTTTGGTCGGCGTCTATATATGTTTATAAAGATTATTGCTCAAAAAATATTTATTTAGTTAATCTTGGGAGAGAACAGGTTCAGCCAAAATAAAAGCCTTTATTTGCTTGTCGATCTCGGAGACGTTTCGAGATCAACAAGCATATAAATGCTTTTATTTTTTATTTTATTTTGGATGAACCTGCCCTTTCCCAAGAAAAACTATTTCAAACAACCACCAAATCTCTTTTATTCAAAATATTTATTTAGTACATAAATGATCACTTTTGACTTCCCATTCAGACAGGATTTTTACAATTTTTTTAAATTTATAGACATATTTTTTGAATAGAAAAAAAGAAACAATATACAATAGTTTTAATAATAAACAGATGTATAGCAATATAAAAGACAACTTGTTTATTTATTATGTGTTCATTGTCAATATTAATTTCCCTAATAAGTCAAGGGATGAAAGTTCAAATCCCCAGCCAATCCAATAAAAATTAGTTGCCAATTAGTTGTGACCTAATGATAATATTGTTAAATATATATAATGAATATATTTCAAAAGTGTATAAGACTTAAACAAAAAAACCATTCCACCGTTGGTTACCCCTGGTGTAACGTGCACTGTTGGCACACACCAAATCCCAAGCCCAGTTTCGGGCTCAATGGCCATTCCTGGTGGACTTTTTTTTTGGAGGGAGACGCCCTTCACCTCTCTACTCCCCTTCTACCCCACCATCTTTTAATTCTTTCAATTCACTCATTAAGTTCCTCATCAATAATAAGGCTTAAAATAATAATAATAATTTTAATACAATAAATTCGACGTTTAACTCAATTATTAATTTAATGTTTTCAATAATTTTAATTAAAAAAAAAAAAAACGAAAAAAATTTTTTCGAGTTTAAGAATAGAATTCCATAAATAGTAAATTAATTTCCTTTTTTAAAGAATTCTTAATTATATTTTTTCTCTATAGACTAACCATTTCTATACAATTTTGTCATACCTAGCTGTATAATCGATAATGTCCACCGTTGTTTTTTTTTTTTTTAATAATTAATTTCAAATTCATACATATACACACATGAAAACATTGAATATTTATTAGATTTTTGCTTTTATATATTAATAGTTTATCTCTCTATTTCCTATGCATATTTATTCTCAATTGATATGATGAAATAAATAATTTCAAGAGAGTATAACAAAAAGGGCTCTGTGGAGGAGTCGGTAGGGTGTTGCCATTCTGCGAGATGGGTGTTCGCATCCAGGACAGGAGAGATTTTTTCATTAAATAAAAATATCTAATGTAAACAAATACTCAAGTAAGTCCTGGATTGGGATATTGGATCTCATCACAAAAGAGCCCTCAAGCAATTCTACGAGGAGAGGGAGTTGCTGTGACACCCTGTCCTATGGAAGGGATGTAAAGAAGGATTCCCTCTCAATGATGCATTTTTGCAAGGAGTAGGCAACACGCCGGTGCTGAGAAAGTCGTTCTTCAAAACCAGGACATCCTCCCCAGCATAGAATAGGTTGAAATAACGGGGCCGAGTGGAATTAGATATAAGTAGAGCTAGCTAAAAATAAATAAAGGAAGAGGAGTTAGAGTTAGGAAATAAAGTAACTTCATGGGGTGCCGATAGATGGCAACAGCCAGAGGTCAGCTAGGCATGAGGTGTGTCTTCGAGCACGTAAGCACTTCGAATAAATAACCGGGAATCCCTGTAGATGGGCTATGGTGGTCCAAATGAAAAAAAAGAGAGGATAACAAGATTTTTTTTATAAGAATTTTCAAAAAATTAAAATGTCATATAATATTTATAATGTGTTTAAGATATTAATTGGTTAAACTTTTACTAAATCTTAGCATTTTTAAATAAATGTTCTAAAAAGAGCACATCATTAATCGATTAGAGATCAATTAGAAATATATAAATTAAAGAAATCGATTTTATGTCATTCTTAATAATTTTTATATTTATTTATCTCTTCCAAGAGAGGAATGTTGTGTGTTTTTGACAACCTTATCTTCGTTTTTTTTCTCCCTTTCCAGTCAAAAAGCCCTTCTTGAAGACGTCAATTTTTTACTTAGAATGACGACTAATTAGATCTTTCATTAATTGGATTTCATAATGTCAGAAATAGCCAGAGATCTGTAATGTTGGTCTCTTTCATTTGGACGATGGCGAGGAAAAGTCATTTTCACTTTTAGAAAATTTCATTCATCATTTATCTCTCAGAATTCGGAGAATATTAACTGAATAGATTGAAACACAATTTTCTCCCTTCACTTTGATGATTCCGTTTTTTTAAAGCCTAATCTCCCTGCTATGAATTATATATATAAAAGATGAAAAATCTCAACTTACTTTATTTGTATAATTAATAAAGATACATTTCTTATTTGCTGGATTTATTAGAGTTTTATTCTTAATCCACCTTTTAGGTCAAAAATAACTGTTGACCCTTTTATAATATTGATATTCAAGGCCAAAAAATTATTTTTCAGAAGACACAAAACTTTTTTTTCAAAACCGACTTATTTCAAGAAATTATAATATTTATATTTACAGAATCAAAACCAAAGAGAGACTAAATTTTGGTCTTTTTCCTCTGTTTTTGGCCAAATAGTAGAACAGCAATTCCCAACCTTATTTCAAACATCTCCCTTATCTTCATTTCTCTCTATGAATGAATAAAATATTTAAAAGCTTTTAATAATTTTTTTTCTAAAATATTAATTATGTTTTAAGAAAATTAATTAAAATTTTAATCAAAATTTTCTTCAAATACTATTTTTATTTTTTAAACTTGATAGAATGATGATGCCTCTTTTCTCACCTCCCCCTCCCCCCTCCACCTACTTTTAATTTGTCGTTTCTACAGACAAAATCTTAATTAGCTGTAAAATATTGAAGTAGATAAACAATGAAAATAAATGACTTGATTATTAATTAAATCTCTATCTTTATATAACATGAAAGACGTGAAAAATATTCTCTTCGTTTCAAGTTAACCAAAATGGAATGAGAAATATTTTATCTAAACATCTTATAAATAATTCAATATTAAAATTATTTTTAAGAGAAATAGAGAAATATTTGAAACGTTTAAATAATTTTTACAACTCTTTACTATAATATTACGTCTATCTTTTGTTTGTAATGTCATATAAAAATAGATCCACTCCCATTTTTTCTTTTTCTTAATTTTTTTCCATTCTCTCCCTCAATTTTATTTCCATTTCTTTTTAACTGACAGTCAGATTGAATATGAAGATAGAATAACTCATTTTATTCATAATTAATCATATTATTATTTTTAAATTTTCATAAATTATTTTAATAGTTTCTGAGTTGAAAATAAATTTATTTAATTGATATTTTCAAAATGGGCTATGTAAAAATTATATATGACTTATATTTAACATTACACACTAAATTTAACTATTCAAATATTATTATTATTATTATTCTTAATTTAAGATGATGATTTTTCTATCAGATATCACAAATCGGATCGTTTCCAGGGAAATGGCTCCTGTCTCCCCCTCTTCCCCCGAAAATTAAAATAAAGGTAGAAATTTAGTGATATTATTAATTGATGAGTGGACATTAGACATATGCTTTTATAAAATTATTAGAAATTTTCTCTCAGTTCGGAAATAAAATCCATGATCTGTTTTTATTTTTAAAGCTAGAATAAGATAAATTTATATCAGTCAGCTTTCCTTACCTTATGAGACTGTGATATGTTTTTAGTCATGCCAGATTTTTTGTTCATTGTGTCTACAATTTCATTTATAGATTGTGAGCAATTTATTCTTGTTATTAGAGCACAGGTTCTCCTGGGGTCCAAGATTTTCAGTCTTTCCGGGGTAGTGGTCTTAAATGTCAAATAGTAACAGCGATTCTTTTATTTTCTCCATCTTCAAATTTACGTAATCCATCACTATATTGTAAATTAATTCACTATTAAAATTCAAATTCTTATTTTTCCAATTCGAGGCTCACGCTTAAACCCAGTTCTCTGGTTTTAGCCATCAATCGGCACCCTCTAATTTATTTTACTCCTTATCTTTAATCTCCCTGAATATTTATTTTTAGCTAACTAATCCTATGCCAATTTCCGTTCCACATTCTATTATTTTATAAAAAAATATTTATTTATAAACTTTATAAAATAAATATTAGGACAAGCTTAGCGACCCCGAAAAATACTCCTACCATCTTTTTCCTTTGTGTTATTGAGTTATGATAAATAATGTAAATATTCAGCAGAGTTTTTAGATGATGAATATTTAATAAAATAAAAGAACGATTAATCAAATTTGTTAAGAATGTATAAATAAATTATGATAAATTTTTACTAATCTACATGAGAGATCAAGAAGTGAAAAAGAAGAGAAAGTTAATAAAAAGAAGCAAAAAAAAAAAAAGTTTTTTTTTTTTATCTTGAATGTTTTTAATTTACATAAAAAAAGAAAACTCTTTATTTTTGCTTCTTTTTATAACATACATCATAATTTAATTATTATAAGCAAAAATGTAATTTTTAAAATTACTTTATTCAAAAAAAAAAAAAATCTTATTTTAATAAATCAAGTTAAATTTATTTTAGGACGATTTAATTTTTTTTTACTACAACTTCATTAAAAATTACAATTCTGAATATAATTATTAAACTCCGCTTAGTTTCTATTGAGACGTGTGTGTTTTACTCATTGCTTAATATAATTTAAAAGTCATTAAATAATAAACGAGTTTAAATTAAATCCCCCCACTTATTGTGATAGTGTAAAAGTTTGATCAATGCGCGAGTTCTCTCTCTCTCTCTCTCTCTCTCTATTTTAGCGGCAACATCCCTCTGCCCTACCACTAGCGCAATCGTTATTAGGCCCCGGGATTTATGTCTACGGTCTGCTTCTCTTGCTTTCATTATCTTCAATTGACATCTCACTGCAATGCGTTTTTTTTTCTTTCCTTCTCTCTCTTCTCTCTCTTTTTTAAGTTAAATCAAAAAAATTGCCGTCATTGCGGACGAACATAGAAGAGTCTACTATTTATCTTTTTTTTTTTTTTGATTCTCATCCAATTTGGATTTGGATTAAAATTTGTAGCTATTTGCATTTCTTTAATGTCCAGGAATATATAAGCGAGAGAAATTATTTAAGAATGGCCAAAACTCATTAAATATTATCATTCTCAAAATTAACTGGAACAACTTTCCTTTTTATACATTTTTAAATATGAATTCCC
>JAAAKE020090478.1:10265-20927 GCA_010014785.2 Anisolabis maritima | reverse complement strand
ATTAATTGGTAGCCACTATAATATAAATAAATTTTTGTCGCTCAGGACAGGAAGCGAACTACTGACCTTTGGTATATGAGGCAAGACCTTTACCTCTGCACCAAGGACAGTGGTTCATATATAATTTCAAGTTTCAAGAGATAGGCAGACAATTAAAATTTTGGTATCAAAATAGTGTTGATAGTTAATATTTATAAATATATATTCCATATTTAAAAATTTTATTATATATGATTTTATTTTTATTAGATAAGTAAATGGATAGTCAAAAATTCTATATATCTCATCTTCAGGCTATGATTCAAATTAAATTATATTAAAGTAGCCAAGACTACAATCTTTAAGATCTATTAAATCTATCAATATATTATCTTTTTTTCATTATTGCAATTAAATACATATGATTGTAATTTTGACTTACTTTATGCAAATTAATTTGAATCATATAGCGAAGATGAGAATAAAATTTTCTTATTTTGGCTACCTCATTTTTGATAAATTTGTATGTTAAAATGGGATGAGGTGTCTTCTGACTAGCCGATATTTATTTTATTAATGATAAAAAAATGCTAATTTTTTATATTTCGTTTGTTTCAGACGAATTTTGCCAAGAATTTCCGCACAATTTAATACCAACACCTGGCTACTGGATAGAATGTTCAAGACAAAAAATAGCCTCAGATACCATCTGGGATGAAAGTGAATCGGAACACGAACTGCATGAAGAGGAAGAGGAAGAAGAACAAGAAGACGGTGCTGGGGGTGGTGAAGAGGGTACTGGGACATCGGGTGGTGATGATCAAGTACATGAAGAGGAAGAAGAAGACGACGGTTCACCAAAAAAGAAGACTGTCATCGAAGACCAGTGGGAAAAGAATCAGTGTTTTGAGCTTACTAGTGTTGAACAAGAGACCTATGAAAAGTATTTTTATGGAACAGAGCATTGGAATTATTTTACCAACGATGAAGATCTTGGTCCGGTGATACTTAGTATCAAGCAGGAGACGTTAAACGGTCGCGACCAATTCCGGTGAGTAATTTTATTATTATATTTTATTTATTAAAATGATTCTCGATCGATCTCTGCTTTAGACAACCATATTCACATTCGGAAATTAATTATTTAAATTTTTTAGCTGAAATCAATATCTGGACATTAATTAATTAGATTAATTAGAATCCATTAATTAGAAATGGAAATGTAAAAATATGGAGGGTTCTTTGAATCTCGGAAGGGAGACAATTCTAGACTCTGTTCAACCTACAGTAGTACTATACCTGAATTATTCTATTAAAAGAACTGAAAGATAAGTTTCATAGAGGTGACATTTTACAGGATGCGGACAAATTATACATGAATTAAGTTCGAGACAGGATCTTGGTTACATAATGCGTAACCTGAGTCTAAGTCTTTAAGATTAAATATAGTCTATATCGTGCACATTATGAAGGTATGGAAGCATACTGAAATTATGGGATTCTAAATAAATATAGTAGTTCCTCACAATTCTACGTCCTATATTTCATTCTAGTGGGTTAGCCCATAAGTGGACATGAAATGGGTACATTGTGAAGATTAAAAACCTTCAAGTTAATTAAGATATTTTTTAATTGTGAGATGGTTGTAATAATTAAATATAGACTAAGTAGGACTCGAACTTGGATTTTCTTCAGAATGATCCGAGTGGAGGAGGTGTTAAGCCCAATCAACAAACTCATTACAAAGACATTTGTTTATGTAAATTTAAAATCTAATAGTTTTCAATGTGTGATTTTAAAATTTGAATTTAGAAGAAATTGAAAATAAAAAAAATAATGTTTACTTAGAAAAAAATTGTTAAATATTTAATCTCTAGTTATGATATTTTATTAACTAATTTTATTTTTTTTAATTAGCCTCATTAAATCTGAACACGTATATTGTAATCCGAGAGCTCTTAAAAATTCTATATAAACATCATTAATTCGTTTTAAATATCCTCCCTGAAAATCCATTTTATTCCTTTATGGGCTTAACTGGTTTTAGTATTTTAATTAAACACGAAGAAATTATAAGAATATCACTGTTGTAAATTAAAGGGTTTAAATAACATTTTCAGACATTAAATTAATTATATTATTATTTTAATTAAAAAAAAAGGAGGGGAAGATTATAAACGTATATGGGATGGTTTTAAAGATAAAGTAAAATTTTTCACTTGAACTATTAGGTAATTGTGTAGAATATACATATTTCCAATTCTTCTGCTCAAACATTTCTTTTGTGATTTTTAAAGGTTGTTTTGGACATGTTTATAATTTTTTTGTGTTTAACAAAATTTATAAATTTAATTTAGGTAATTTAGGTATGCCTATGAAGCTTCTTTTAATTAAAATTTTTTTATTATATTAGGTGACTAGAGTTAAAATTTTCAAAAACGTTCATTTACTAATGAATTCTATTGACTATTTCCATTTATTTAAAAATTAAAACGTTGAAGACCCTTATATGTCATGGATTGCAGAAATTAGTTCGTGTTTGGTTGCAGGATCCCAAATTGATTTTCCATTAATTTCTTTATAGCTCTTATAAAGGAGACCACGTTTAAGCACTCTCTAGAAATTTAAAACTCTTGGTGAAACATGCTCTAGAGGATTTCTCGAACAATTAATCGAAAAATCCATTTGTGAGTTGATTTGAGTTGTCTACTTAAAAACAAAAAATTTATGCACGCTATGTTATTAATCTAATTACTATATTTAGTATGATGCCTTATGTATTTCATGTAAATAAAGTTCATTAAAGAATTCTACGATAATGGTCTTAAGAGAAGGAGAAATTAGAGAAACTTAATAAAGTCTCAAAAAATGGTTACTCTCAGATGTCAGGTGGGTTTGTGACAAAAACTGTAAATAACTAGGAATCTGATAGTAAGAATGCAGTTCAAAGTAATAAAATAAAATTCTAGATGAACATCTATTTGAAAAATAAATTTATGAAATTATTCTCTTTCATTAATAAATCTCTGTTTAATACGCAAATCAATCAAATAATCAAACAAGAAGGAGGTATTAAAAGGGAGAAGAAAACATATTCATATATATATAGTTTATTAATAATGGGGTGAACTAAAAGAGAAGGGGAGTATACTCTCAAACAAAGGTGGAAGACTTTTTATGTGGTTTAACAAATATATATTTAATAATAAATTTTAAAATAGTATTTCTTTTCTTTTAATATTATATAGTGAATGTTTATCTAAAAGAGCTTCCGTTCTAAAATACTTAAAGAAGATAAGAGAAAATGATTAAATTTTCTAAATACTCAATATTTCTTATAATTCTGCACAGAGGTGAAATTTTTAATTTTGGCGCCTTTTTATCTTTTCTTTTAAAAATTTTTTAATTAGTGTTTGTTAGTAAATGATCAGGAGTGAACTTATTTTAATAAAGAGTAATCTGTATAGTTGATATTATGAAAAATGCGACATCATATTGAACCATCAGGTTCTTTCTACGACAAATGTTAACACTTAGTTAACTGAAATTAAAAAATAAATAAATTAGTAATATCAATATAAAGTATTAAGATGATATGTTTAAATTATTAATGAATTATTTTCTAATGCCTTCAAAAAATATTGTTATTAAGAACTCTCTTCATCCAAATATTAAAATTGTTTTTTAATATTCAAAGTATAGTAAATTAAAGTAAAAGTTAAATGAGATATTTAGTAGAGTCAGGGATAAATATTGAATCAAAAGAGATGATTAAAGCAGTTAATGTAAAATAAATTTTCTACCTTGTAACTAAGTCTGTTGGTGATATATAAAGGAGAAGATAAACCATTATTAAACGAACCTTGCAAAATCATTTTAATATTATATCAACATTAAACTAAATAAGTATTTTTTTTTTGCCTTTTTTGGCATCCTGGGCCTTATAGGCTTTTAAACGATATATATAAAATTCATATTTTCCAGGCATATTTATTTAAACAAATTGATTTAAATAAATTTTCATTGAACTGTATGGAGCCTGATCTCTTGATTTTTCAGGTTATCAATATTGACAATTCCAATATCTTTAACCACCCGGCCTCTCGGGGTGAGGTCCTAATCATCTATTATAGTATTATTATTATTTTTTTTTTGATACATTTAGTTATTTTCATTAAAAATTATATTTGACCAGAATTCTAAAAATAATTCAATCAAAATAAAAATCATTAATATTTGATAGTTTATATACCGGTATATATATAATTAGCCTGAAAAAAATAATAAATACAAAATCGTAGATGAATATTATTTTTTTTTTTTAGTTTATATTGAATATTTACTAAATTAAAAAAAAAATATATTCCTGGATTAATATAAAAGATTCTAATTTTTCAAGAATATTACTTATTTATAGCTCTATATAAATCTACGTAATTAAAAAAGAAAACATTTTTTTTCTTTTCACACATTTGATGAGCCATTTTTTATTTATTAAAATAATTTTATATTTTGTGACATAAAAACAAGCTAAAAATGAAATTAAATCATCATCTTTCATAACTTTTAATTAAATTAAATTTGCCAGGAGATTTTTTGTTGTTTTGAATTTGCTCTTATATTATCGTAAGGAAGTCTGATGAGATAGCTTAGTTACAATGAGAGATGCAGAATAATTACATTAGAGCAAACATATCCCAACTGGCCACAAGCATTATTATCTTGCTAGCAAACTATGTTAATTTGTCACTAAGTTAGACAACTAACTTATACCCTTCATTTTACGCTTAAACAAATCCTTCATTACATCCCAAGAGCTTTCCATTTCAATCAAATCGATCATTACAGCTGCCTTTGACAGGTCAAATAATTATTTTTAAAAATATCAACTTTTGAAATTAACATTTCAATATGACTTAAAAAAACAAAAGATTATTCGACTATTTTAGTATTTTATGAATGGGAACTCGTCAAATTTGATATTCTTTATTATTTCAGAAATAGTGTAATAGGGAGGAGTAACTACCAATAACCTTTAAAAAAAAAAAAAACCTAAAATAAAAGAAAAATTTGGAAAACTTAGAACTATTCTTATTTATTGTTAACCCACTAATCCCAGACAAAAAGTTTATCTACATTACTTTAGTTATTAAAATTTGTATCCAAATAAATAAATTTTAACTTTAGCTGGTAACTAAACATTAGAACTTGTCACCTCCTGAAGATGCAAGTATAATTATCACAATTGTTAGTTTATAAATGTCCTAATGATTGGTGAATAGAAATAGAATGGGAGATGCTGAAATGGAAGTGAAAGTTGGTTGGGGAGGGAGAAGCAGAGAGAGCATCTGCCTCATGTTGCTGACATGCCTTGCGTCATTGCAGTGCGTGATCCTCCCCTTCGGCTTTCCCCGTCCTATGCATCCCCTTTTCTCCCTTTATCAACGTTGTAAAACCCTTTCATGTTTTTAACATAAATATTCCTACTATACAAATTCGTTTTTTCTCCCTCACAATGTTCAATTTTTGATATTTAAATTTAGAAATAAATAGAACTTGAATTTTTCATTTTTATTTTCATATGTGACAAAAAATATTCCAAAAGATCCCCAAACTTATATTTATATTTATTATTAAATTATCTTGGTCTTATTTAACACTAATTAAATTATTCGCCCATGCCTAGGAAATACATTTAGCAAAGAATATTAATGACTCGGTAGCAAAGAATATTTAGAAATAAATACTGGAAGCTGGGTTAGACTAACTTAATCTTTGCCGATACGTGGTTACGATCAGAGGTCGCCTGAATTTGTGTCTCCGAATACGAGAGGAAATGGCGATTCCATTAGATGAGTTTATACGGTTTTTTATATTTTTAAAATTTTATGTAAAAAAATAAAAATTAAGAAGATAATAATAAATTCTTCTTTTTGGTCTTATTGTAGGACTGAGTATGATAGCAACTTAAACTTGTCGAAGAGGCCTATTCATGAACCGATGTATTCATTTATTTATTTAATTCCAAAATATTCTTGAGGATTTTTTACATTAAATATTTTTATTTAATCAAAGGGATGTGAACAGAGAACGGCAATACGCTTCCGACTCCTCCACAGGGCCCTCTCTTTTTATTCAGAAATTATTTTTTCAATATTAGTCTTTGCTTGTTAAACTTTTGAAAAAAGAATAATTATATAATAAATATCAGAAAGAACGATATCAATTCTAATAAAGCAAAATTTCAGTGGTCCCCTTCCTACCTGTTTACCCATTATGTAATTCGGGTTGAGAGTTGCCCCTTTGATTGGCACGGTCATTAGCACGCAACAGGCATCCAGAAAGAGCAGTGGGTACTTAAAGTCAAGAACCTTGAGCCCTTTTGATGTCCTACGCTCAAATTTGTCAAATTAATTCTCTTCAACTCTCTTTAAAATTTATCCCTAATCGATTAATTAAAATTCTTTATTAAATTAAATCATTTGAATGGAAAAAAATGTTAACTTAGAACTAAAAGAAAAATATTTTAAAAAAATTATTGATTTCGTTTTTTTTTTAAAGTATTTTTCGGCATCGGAGACCATTTAGATTCCGTCCTTATTTATTTAAATTAATTGGTAGCCAATATAATTTAAATAAATTTTTGTCGCTCAGGACGGGAAGCGAACCACTGACCTTTGGTCTGACCTCTAGCTCTGCAACATGGGATGGGCATATTTCAAATTTTAAAAAACTAATTCCCGGTCGTCCATGGGGAACATATGCCTTTTATTAAGTGAAGCCATTAATTAACAATAAAGTAGATTTTATAGAAAAAGTCATTTGCATTTACTAAATGCATTCTATTTCTAAAGAGTCTTCTGTGTTATTAAATATTTACAAGTCATTAACTCCTCCATTTTTCTTTGAAAAAATATGAATTAATTATATTTAGTTGACGATTAATGAAGGCGAGTTTAAAATTCAGAATTTTTTTTACCATTTAAATCGTTATAATAATTAATAAAAAATTTTGCTTTTAATCCACATACGTTTGTTATATTTTATTCACTTTATAAAGTAAGCCGCTCAAAAGGGAAGAAAGAAAAGCAACAAATACCTTGTATCCCTTGAAAAGGCGCTTAGGGCAGGAGGATTTCCTCTGTGGTCATCTCAACAGATGTTAAGTCTGTTGACAAACCGTTCAATGCTGCCCTGAACTAGCGGTCCTTAAGCCCTTCTGATTAAATGTGAGGTTCATTCAGGCACGTAAAGCCTAACAAGAAATTATACGCTGAACTACGTATATAATACATCCTACACAGCCCTCAGGTTATAATTCACATATGAAGCAATTTATTGTCTGACTAAATGAATTAAATCCGAAATCCTATTTAAACAATATTTATTTACTCGTCGTGCTTTATCTCTCCTATGTTCTTGAATATTTCATTGGTTTTTCCTTTGATATGTTAGCTCGAATTTGATCAACTCGTTTCCTATATGGGAAAGTTGTTGATTTAGAATGAATTAATGATCACTTGAATTTTATAATGAACCTCTTCCATTATATGTTTTAATATTTGAAATATAAATAAGTCGCTAGAATTCTCTAGAGAGGTGAGTTAACTTAGAGAATCCCTTCACTCTCTCTCTCTCACTCACTCTTATCAAAAAAAAAAGTATTTTTAAACTTTATGTTTATTTTATTTCTGTAGTATATAAAATATGTAATAATATAAAATTTTTTAAATGTTAATAATAAATTAAGTAATTTTCAAAATTAATGCGTATTTTAGAACAAAAATAAAGCTATGCACATTATTTAAATTCATTAATATATAATCTAGGGCTATTAGCATGTCTGGCCTGACTAAAATAATGCCTTTTGAAACAAAGATATTTTTAAAAATTGGGGATTTAAATTTTTCATGATCATAATACTTTTCCCTTACTATTATATATCATAGGAGAGTAATAAAAAAATTTTTTTAATTCCAAAGATGTATTATAAATTGTAAAACATTTAATCATACTCCATGAAAGTGAATTAGAATCTATTTTCACAGAATTTTCTCCAAAGAACAATGTTATGTTTTGTTGTGTCTCGAGGGGAGAGAATGAAGTGGTTTTTTAATGGCTTCTTTTCTCATGGGGGAATGGGAACTAGATATTAGAGAAAGAAATTAATATTTATTAGAAAACTTAACAATTTTCTTCTATCTGAATTTATTCTTAATTAAATTGCTTTTTACTTAAATTTTAACAAATAGTAGTTAAATTTTTAAAATGAATAATTATTACAATAAATTATATAAAACATCAGTGTCAGTCAATCTGTTCTAATTTAAATTATAAATTTCAAATATTAGTTTTTTTTTTTTTTAATAAATAGTTTAAGTCAAATTGAAAATCATTAATATTTTTTTATTTTTTTTTATTTCAATTATGATACCTAGTACATTATAACAGTTATCCAGCCAAATTTAAACAAATTGATATTCAATTTTAGTTTAAAAAAATTTTTACTGGACTGAAATTCGAAACCTAGTCTCCTAGTAATTAAATTGTAATTCCAACACCTATTAGCCAGGAGGCTATGTGATAAAAACAAGTAAAAATAACGAGACCAAAGTAAGGAAAAAATATCACATTTGATAGATTTTAATAGCACATAAATGTCAAACCAAAAAATATAAAATTATTAGAACGAAGTATCAGACATTTCTAATAATAAAATAAAGACAATTGAAAAAATTTTATAGTTTCTATATTTTTATAGTATAAGAACGAAATGCAACTTATATTTACGTATGTAATAATATTTAGTTTATATATCAAGTTAATAAAATACTCGCCTTTTTTATGGTTAAAGATTACGAGTCGACTGGTTACAAGACAACAGACACAAGTGCTTTAGAGTAGCACGAATCTTGGAAAAAAGAAAAAAGTTCTAAGATAAAAAATACTGTCGTTGTTGTCGAAATCATTTTTAATTTTAACAAATCTGATGTGGCCACTACTATGCCCTCTCTTTAAGGTTAAAATATATCTTAGAGCACAAAGAATACGAGTCATAATTTATTGAAGAACATTTGTTTTATAAATATATTTAAAAATATTAAATTTATTAATATGTTTTAATATTATATAACTTGTGGAATTCAGTATCTTATTATAGCGTTTGATGGTCACATCAATTCATTTTTATAATTTTTTCTGACATTTAATGTAGATCAATATTTCTTAACCTTTTAGTAAGTTCATGTGGCAAATTTTTGCCCATTAAATAAAAATATTTTTTATCATAATAAAAAAAAAAAATAATGAAATGAAAATGTTATATTTTTTTTTCAAAAATAAATTGAAATTAAAAAGAAATAATTAATTAATTTTAAAATTGTTAAACCGGAAATTTAAATCTACAAATATTTTCAATATATTAATGACCCCTGACACTTGGCTCAGAGGTCTTGCTTGGTTCTTGATCCAAGGTCACTGGTTAGATTCCCGTCCTAAGCGAGAAAATTTATTTAAATGATTTTGGCTACCAATTGGTTTAAATGAATATGGACGGAGTCTAAATGACTTAAGATGCCAAAAAAGACTAAAAAAAAATTAATACCCCACCTTGTGGCCGCAAGGTTAAAGGTATTGACATTGTTAATATGTGGGTTCGGGCCCAGGGAGTCCGATGAAAATCAATACGAGACTATTTGGTATAAATAAATATTCCTGGGTAATTTATATTGTAATTAATACTATATATGTGTATCGTCTAAAACAGCATTTCTCAAATCTTTTTGCCTTGCAACCCAACTTCATCATTTTCTAGCTTTGACACAAGCTTGCAGCTATCATGTCGAGTCTTATAGTTTGAGAAACGCTGAACTAAAATCTATATGGCCAAGACTTAAAAAAAAGATCATTAATGATTGAAAAGGCCAGGGAGTCTCGAAAAGAGTATTTATATTTTAGGATATTTAAGGTTTCGAGGGGTATAAAAGGGTTAGATGTATGTAAGGAAAAGAAAACAGTTTTTTCGGTACGTTATTCCAATGAAGGCTGGAAGACAGCCGAAACTTGTCGACAATTCTTTATAAATAAAGACATATCAAATATAAAAGTTCTTATTTTATTTCATTTTGGTTGCCTGCATCTCTCATTTATTGTTTGCATATGAATAGAAAAAGAAAATCTGATGAGAGCTATAAATAGACATATATAAAAACAAAAATAAATGGTTTATGGTGTGATTTTTTATCTTTATTACGGATGTGGCTGAAGTTCGAAATAAATGTCCAGCATTGTCAAATAGATGATCAAGGAACGAAGTTATTAATTGTGCTGAATGAATAGAAGAGAATGTGCAGGGAATGCCAAAACAATTATTATTAAACAAGGCCACACGCCTGAGTTTTTGGACGGACCGTGTTTTCGATTGAAATTAGAAAGAAGCACAATATAAGTTCTTGATTTTATTAAAATAATGCATTTAATTCTTTTATTAAATAATAAATTTTAATAAGATTAAATTATATTAAATTTAATATTTTACTATCAAATTCAAAAAAAAACCGGCGGGCCTGACAGGAGAGAAAGTCAACAGCCACCAAGAACTCCGTTGTCAAGCAATGCTGAACCTCGGATGGGTGGTCACGAGGAACAAGACTGTGGAACGTCCAGAGAAAGCTATCAATATTT
>JAAAKE020090467.1:0-20934 GCA_010014785.2 Anisolabis maritima | reverse complement strand
TTCCCACTTTAAGGATTGGAACTGGGAATAGAGCTAATTTCAAAATTTTCTCCATATTTTATGTATATAAGCATAGAGAAATAAAATCTATTTCTCATTGAAATGAAATTCCGATTACGGTCTGTCCTTACTCAGAAACAAGTTTACTTCATTTCTTAGTTCCTGGCAGCTAGTAAGTAGGCTAATATAGAAATTTTGGGTATTTTTTAATAGAGTGAGGGAGAATTTTTTTACTTTTTTAATTCTCCAAGATATCTTCTTTCGGAGAATATTTATTTATCTATCTAAACCTATTCCAAATGTAATTATTTAATCTTGTCGGAAGAGAGAGATGGCAGCGGCGGGGCGCAATCGCAACTAGCGGTGCGAATGTGACGTCGAATTTATTTGGCACAAGGACCCGGGTGGGGGCCCTGGTCTGGGGGACGGGACGTAGCCGGGTCAACGCTCTGGTCCAAGGCCGAGCCGGGCCTAGGCCAACCCGAGGTGAGTTGAGCTGGTCGTCGTCGTTGCTGCCTTCACGGGCCGCAATTTCGAGAGGTCGTTACACTGGCTGGCTTGGCACTAGCCGACCGAAAAACATTCGGCCTGGTCGTAATTCGCCAACCCGTACGTCACCAGGGAACGCCACCCAAACCCAACTCCCACTACTAGACATTGGTGCTCTGGCGAGTTGGTTCGAATGGGAATTGGCTAATTTTCGGCTAGCGATTCGGGGATGATGTCTTCAGAACGGGTGTTGATGTTTTTTCTCCGTCCGTCTGGGCTTGCGTGCAAGTGAAACCCTGGCCTAACCCAATAGGCATCGTAGTGTGGCTTTTGCGACGGCGTCGGCGGGCCCCGGGGCGTTCACCCCGGCGGGGCAGGTGCTAGACGTCTACGTCTACGTCTCTCAGCTCAAGGCTTTTTCTTCGGAACATTGGGCCATTGTACACCATCATGTCGGTCGCAATTCATCAAAACCACCTCCGATGCGATGGCTACGCAACGACCACGAGTCCTGATGGACGGCGGCCACCCGGCATGGCGACAACGTCACCTCGCATCACATTCTATGGTCGTTGCACATTATTATTATTATTATCTATTATAGATACTAGATTTTCTTCTTCAGGAGTTGTGCGTAGTTGAAAAACCCATGAATGACAACTACCAGCTTCATCACTTAAAAATTTTGGAAAAATGATCTGAGAAGAAAAAAATGCAATTTTTTTTTATTCAAAAAAAATCATGCATTTTTTTTTCTTATTTCTAAAAGAATGCCAAAAGGCGCAATTTTTGCTTGATGCTTAATCATCATTTATTTTTGGATATCAAGCTTTTTGCAAACAAAAAAAACATGTTTTTTTCTGCTTAATCGTCCTTCTAATTTCGGCCCACTTACATAACATAATCTCAAAAACGCATTGCATTTATTTGGCAAACATGAAAAAACAATTAGATTATATAACGCTTTAAAAAAAATTGGCTTTATAAATATCACCTTGAGAAAATTCGATTGTTTGAAAAATATAAAACTCCTGAAGAAGATGTCATGAAATGCATGAAATAAAATAATAACTAACTATATTTTTATCGCTTTAGAAATGAGTTCATCAGATAAACACAAATTTGTTTTTTATTGTCTAAAATAATAATGAAATTATTTTATTATTTTTTATTATAAGATTCAGAGGCTTCGAACTTTCTAGTAATTTTTTATTTTTTTTATTTTTAAATATTCAAGTTTGGGAAATAGTAGCCATACAACTTTCTAACGATCTAGTATTGATCGCCTACTTAAAAAGTAAAAAGGGAAAAGATAATTGTAACCCTTGCTTGTTTTCAGATAATAAATACACTTTTTTTTTTTTAAGAGCCTAATTAACATTTTGATAGATTGTTTTTAACTTTAATAATGACCATAATATTTTTGATAAGGTTAATAGCTTATTTATCTAATTGTCTGATGAGTTCGTTGGAGTTTATTTAATTCCTGAAATTATAATTATTAAAGGAAGGGGTTTGACAAGTCAGTGACGTCATTGCTTTTCTTTACAAGCATACACAAAAACTTGTAAATAAATCACATAGTAAATTTTGAACAAAATTTTTTTTTTACTTCCACCCACTCCCTAAGACTTTCTATTTTCAAACGTGAAGAAATAGGAAGATGATGACTGAAACAAACGCCTTTTCGCTGAATCGTGATATCGTGAAGGACTTAAGGAAGTCAGTACAACTTATCGCTGGGACGGATGTTGAAATTTGACAATTCGCATTTTGGTAAAAAAAAAAATTTAGCTGCTGACTCGTCTTATATTCAAATTAAAATAAATTTAACTTTCACTTTCTTGTTCTAGAGACTTGAGAATAAATTTAAAATTCTACATGCTGGATTAGAAATTAGTGTTTTAAAAATTTACACTATTTATTTATTGAGATCAATAAATAAATTAACTTGATTTGAAAAATATTTCTTTATTTTTTTAAGGAATAAATATTTATTATGCATAGGAGGGACTTCTGTCCTTCCCTCCCTCCCCTCCCCGCCTGTCTACTCCTTAAATGTTAATGTAGACTTTCGTAATTTTTTTTACTTTTACTCAAAAATACCAAAATTATTTATTATCAAAAAAATAAGATAAATAAAAACAATAATAATTAATTACGATCATTTTTACCCTTATGAGAAAGATAGTACTATCTACTCCATGTTTTAATATTTTATTTGTCAAGATAAGAAATAATTATTTTTTCCGAATAATGGGTTAAAAAATTTTTATTTTTATAATACTTCATGCAATTATTAGTTAACCGCCTTTTTGCCAAGGAGAGGAGAGAGGAAGGGGAAAACGGTGACGTGGCTAAGGAGAGGGGAGAGGTGGGCGCCGGATTAGTTTGCCATCTTCAGCTTTAAATCTTACCATTTAATTTTTATTCAACTAAATTTTTCTCATTTATCAAAAATTTCCAATTTTTTTTTTATTTTTACTTTTTTAAAATTTTATATTACTTGTAATTGAGGACTTTTCTCTTATTTATTATTTATTTATTTATTTTGTTCTAACGTTCATTACATTTTTTAAACAAGGCCCTTTCGAGGTCGTACACCATTTTGTCTAACCGTAGTTTTTTAAATTTTTTTAGATATCTCCTCTTGACCTTGAATATTTAATCGCATGGTATTCATAAATATTTTATCTAGCTTTAATTTTCGTTCAGAGACTTGTGTTTCTAGATTAAATAAAATTTAAAATAATTTACCTCCCTATTGAAGTCCCAGGTCAGTTAGGTGATATTAGAATTACTTTTTTAGGCGTAAAATCAAATAAAATTGAGATAATTGTACCCTTTTCGTTCTGTCCCTATTAACGAGAAAAATGATATGTTGAAAATGCGTTGCAAATTCGGGTGGAGTGTCAAAACTTTTGAAATTAACTGTATAAAAATTTTTCTTTCTTTTTGGCAATGCTCATTTTTGAAATCGAAATTTTAGTGAAACTCTTAAGGAGAAGGTATAATTTCTCTAGAACCTATGACGAATTTCAATTGATACTCGATCTATTTTTTACAAATTCAAAACTAGTTGACATCGAGAGAAAGTGTCTCTGTCCAAATCAACCGAAAATATTCCTGACCACACCCAATACTAGAAAATCAAAAATATAAACAAGCCAGTTATATAAAAAATTATATTAAGAAATTGTTTTTTATGTTATTATATATATTTTCTTTTCTTTCTTTTGATTAAATTTAAAGGTCATTCTGAAAGTAGTTCAAATGAAGAGAGAGAGAGAGAGAGGGGGGGGGGAATGCTGGCTAAGCATCCCGCATCCTATCAAGGTTATATATCCAAAAAAACAACGCAGAGCGAAAAAAAATTTCGATTGGCTATATTATAATAATTAAATTCCATTGCCAAACGTCAAAAAAAAAATTTTAAATTGTGATTTGAAGTGGATGAAAATTTAAAAAAAATTTTTCTTAATTTAAAATAATTATATATCTTAAGTAGCATATAATTATTTATATTGACTGAGCGGGCTTTGTTTGAAATAGCTGGTGGTTTTCAAACAACGCTCCAGAGACTGTAAAACTCAGTCAACAGATCGTTTAAGATTAACATTTTAGCACGTCCGCCGCGAAAGCGGAAAATCTTGGTTCGAGTCCAGGGGGCGCAACCAAACACAAACTCATCTCTCAAATGTTTATCTTATATAATTATTTATTTAAATTTTATTTTATTTTATATGTCTTATTTAAATATTAAAAAAAAAAAAAAAAAAAAAAAAAAAAAAACAAAGGACTGTAATAATAATTTTTTTCTCAGTTATGGTTTTATGACTCCACTACTCTACTCTCCGAAAAGAGTGAGTCGAAAATTTCAACCATCTTTTGATTAAAAAATATTTACATTAAAAATTGTGATGGGTCCAAATGACAAATAACATTCATTTCCAATCAAGGATCAAGAACTGGCAGCTACGGAGCCCCATCCTGCTTATTTTAGATTAAATTTTTTTTATAAATTATTTTTAGTGAAATTAAGGCGCCACAGCATATGCACCTCCATTATACAATATTATTCATAGGTTTCAATATTATTTCATTACGTAAAATAAATCATTGATAGTTCCAACCACTAAACATATAACAAAGGATTCATTAAAATTATCACAATTGGTGAATATCAAATTTAAAAAAAAATAAATTTTATTTATAATTCAAATCTATTTTATTTAGAAAATAAAAAAATTAAAAAAAATTAATACTAAAATTTATTTATTTTATTTGTTCAACCGACAAAATATGCAAGCTTGAGTTGTGTGAATCTTTATAGTTCAGTATAATTTATAAATAATCATCTCCTAAGACGAAGTCGAGTTTTTTGGATTTCCAAATCAGATCAAAAATACAGATATCTAGAAATTCCTAAAGGAGAATAAAAAGTCAATAACAGAGTTACTCTTTAGGTCTGTTTCAAATTACTTTAATATCTAAAAAAAATTAAGTCGGAGACAGAGCCGATTCGACTCTGACAATTCCAATAAATCCTAAATCCCTTTCTTGGAAGCCCTAACAATTCTTTGGTATTTTTACTTTCATTTATCCAAACTAGTAATGCAAAATTTCCAATTCGAAATTTACATATAAATATATATATATAAACTTCAGGTAAAGTAACACTTCCAGCAACAGAAATTGGATCAACTTTTAACCATGTTATCATATATATGATATATAAACATCATTTGAATCCTCTCCGTGAAATCCTAATTAAGTTAGTTTTTAGAAAAACGTTTCAGGTAAAGTACCACTTCCGGTTGCACAAAAGTTGATAGAGATCTATGATTTTGCTGAATATAAAATTTGGATGATCTACATTAAAGTGTGCTCAAGTTTTCGTGTTAATGAACATACTCACAGACATAATTCGAAAAATGGATTTTTCGGACTCTGTGAGATCCAATCAAAATCTCGAGATCGAATTTTGGACGATTACAATACTTTCGATAGAGAGTTTAAGTGACATATTTTTTTTTCCTAGCCTATTTTTACCTCAAAAAGTAGTAAGTTTTGAATATCAAATAGACATGTATATTTTATTATAATTCTTATTATTAATTTGAGCAATTGAATTTGAAATGCAGAATTAGAGATTTTTAAAATTTTCTAATAATCATTCAAACTTACAGATAATAGAAATTAAGAAACAATAATCATTAAACAATGTTATACTATTCTTATACACAATTGATTTCTTGTTAACATAATAGCAAAAAACCCATGATGAACCAAGCCAGGTCACCTCTCGTTTAATATGATATTTTTTAAAGCCTGATTCTCAAGGAGTTAAGTACCGAATAAATACACACCTACACGAAACAAATACTACGCTGTATACTTCGAAAATAAAATCTGCGAGTGAAATTTGACCTTCATCTCTTCTTGTTTTTGTTCTACCTACATTTGAGGATCCATTCCCATTAAAATAGTCCATAACTGATTAGAATCTTGTTTCAAGTTGTATTTGAAATGCACAATAGTGTTTCAAGTCAGTCATAAACTCATTAATTGAGAAGAGACTATTTCCTTTATATAAAACATATCACAAACACCTTTCTCCTCTATTAACAATTAACGATTAAGAGCGACACTTCTCGCCCTTGAATGGATCATCTCTCTCATTTGCATTTGGCATTTTGAACAGTCACTTTTTTTCTTTTTTTTTTTTTGTTTAAAGTCCTTTTCGGCATCTGAGGCCATTTAGACTCCATCCTCATTTAATTAAATTAATTGATAGACAATATAATTTAAATAAATTTTTGTCGCTCAGGACGGGAAGCGAACCTCTGACCTTTGGTACGAGAAGTTAGACCTCTAGCTCTGCACCAAGGGACAGGGCTGAACAGTCACTTATTTTTATTTATATGTATATTTTTGTTTTTATTTCTCTTTTTGTATTTGAATGGTCTAAAAAAAAAAAGAGAAAAAATTCGCAAAAAGGCGCCAAAATTCCAAAATTGAAATGACATAAAGAGCTGTCTACCTTTGTCTGCTAGGATTTGAGAAAACCCCAATAAGTCGGCCTATTCTGTCCAATGAATTGAAAGAAAAAAATTCTTTTGAATTCCATTTCCAAAGAAACCAGGAAAATTATATTTTTAGGCCTATATCTATATTTTATCATATTTAGGAAAAACCAGAATTGTGATAATTTTTTTTTTTTCAAAATTTTTCATTATTTATTGTCCAATCTATTATTATTTCATTTCATTATTTTATAGTTGAGTAATTTATAAAAAAAAAAATAATAATGCAGATTTTATAGGATTAAAAAATATTTAAGTTTCACATTCTCATCTCTAAGTGAAGCTTTTATTTGAATGAAATACTTCATCAAGTCAAATTTCAATCATAATATTTAAATTGTCCGAAGATTTTTAAATGAAGCAATAAAGTTGTGATAATTATTTAGTAATAAATTTCCTAGCAATAATTAATGGGTGTTACTCGGCTTCTCTATCTCCTCCATTAATCTCTCCCTCTCCCTCTCCCTCTCGCCATATGCTCCGCCTTTGTCTCTAATTTGCTACTGGATTTGAGACTTTTTTATTTAATAGTTCCTTAATCATTCATTCACAGTAAAAAAGTTGAAAACATTGTTGGGTTATTTTTATCACTCAATAAAAGATTAAGTATAAAACAAGGGAATAATAGAGATTAAAAAGTTAAAACAACTTTAATGATATAAACATTTTAATATGAGCGAATTAAAGTATGTTTTATCAATGCAATTAGAAACTTACCCTAAACTTTTTTTAATGAACCTAATGCAAACCCATAAAAATTTTATTTTATATGCACCAAAGGAAATGGAATTTATGTCTGAGATTAGAATTATTTAAAAACAAAATAATTAATTCGTCAATCAATCTGTAATAAAAATTTTTATTCATTCTGAAAAAATAAATGTATTTCGAATTTTCAAATTCTTTATAAGTCTTTTCGGCATCTGAGGGCAATATCATTTAAACACATTTATGTTTTTCATCTTCTAAAATTAAAATGTAAATTAAAAAATTAAAAAAGTCCAACATTCAGTTAATAATTTTTCTTCTTATTTGACGTGCACCTTTTCGGATTCGGTATAGAAAAGACAGAGGCGACCGAGAGGCGGAGCAAGCCGGCCCTTCGCTTGAAGGGTGTAAGGCTCGCATAATGAGAAAAGAAGAAATGCCTCTTAGTTCAGGTAAATCGTCGCTCACAAGATGTGAGTGTATTCAGAAAATAATTATATTTATGATTTTTTTTTTTGCGCCAATATATTATAAAAATATAAAATTTATTTCAATGCTATTTTAATATAATTTTGTTCAAATCGAAATTATATTAACCTGAACCACCAGTATTTATATAAAATTTTTCTTTATACAAAATAAATAAATGTATATGAATTTCATAAGAGACAAATTCCAAATTGTTGTTTGATCTTTTTTTGAATACCTATTTTAAATAATGCGTCAACTTTGTTGTCTTTATTTTATAAAATCGTATTCAAATGAGATTATAATGAAATTCTTGAAAATTTGGGAGAGGAAAAAAAAGAGAGGGAAGGTGGAAAGGAATGTGCGAGTCAGCGTTATTTATATAATATCTCTTAAAATTTCTTCATACTTGATTTTAATTATGTATTTCTGTTTACTAGCTATTTTTATATGACTAATTAAAAAATTTAATTTATTTAGTTCTGAAATTGGGAATTTTCCAAATGAAATTTTTTCTTTCTGTAAATAAAACGCCCCCTCCCTTCTTCTTTCTTTATCTAGGTTAGGGTTTAAATTAATCCCAAATTTATCTCCATCTAACCAATTTAGATTAGAAGATTATTCAGGTAAATTAAAAAATTATTTTAGAGAATTTTTGATTCCTTTGTCATAAATATTCTAGGTATTCACTTCTAATTTTTTTCACCTTATTAGCATGTCAATTATAGCTTCCAATATTAAATGGATCGTGAGTTAGGGGCGTTACAAGTCGATCATGATCATCAAACGAGCATATTATGGCTGAGAAAGTCTTTGTCTAAGGCAATATAACGGCATTAACATGTAAAGAGAACAAAATAATGATTAACTCAATGGAAATTTTATTGGCAAGGTCAAGAACTATATGCATAGAAAGTTATTTTTTTAATTGTTAGTTAATTGTTTGTAAACTTTACTGATATGGCTTCCTTTTTCTCTCTCATCTCATCATTAATTTTCATTAGATGGATTAGTTTCCTTTCACACGTAAATTTCGTTAAGTCTTCTGAATCTGATTTTTTTAGAATAAGCTCCAGCAGATCTATAATGAGCAGCACCTAGGGAGAACAGGAAGGAGTAAGAGAGAGCGAGGATTTTAAAGGTGCTTGTTGACGTTGGATTTGAAAGATTGGAGATTATAGGCTTTAGGGAAGATAGTAGCACGGAGGTATTCCAATCACGGGAGGTTATGGCAAAATTAAATAATTTTTGCACCCCATGGTATATAAAAATAAATGGTGACTAATTATACTAAGGTTAACTTGTGTTTTTGTGCAGAACTAGTAAGATCACTCCGAAGGCAAGCTTTGTTTATTTCTGAGTGTAACAGATGATAGATGGAAGGAGCTGTTTAAAAAATCTCTTCCGTCTTAATTAGACTTGAGACGCAATTTATTAGGAATTTTAAAATTCCCTTTTCGAAATTCTATTTCTTAAAATCTTTCATTTCCAAATAAAATCCTTGCCGATTATAAGGGAGAATTTCATGTAAAATGAAGTTTTCTTCTACTTCTAAAGATTAAATCAGAGATTCCCAAATTCTGGAAACCTTCAGTGTGAGCGAATCGTGAACCTTTTATTGTCTGGGTATTTTTCATAAGCATATAAGCATATTTGAAAATATGCTAAAATGCATTTTTAAATATAAGTTCGAAACCAAAAGAAAATAAAATTAGATATTTGGGATTTTCACCAGAACCCATATGCTTCTATGGAATCCTAGAGTTCCGCATAATACAAGTTAATGATCTCCAATTCACAATTTAAATTTAATCAGAAATCTTAAAGAATCAATTCAATAAGCTTAATTTTAGTTAAATTTAGTTAAAAGTCAGAAAACTTGGGAATCTGTCTCCAAAATATTGGAAATCTACTCAACTACACATATCTTAGCTCAATATTGTTATTGGAATTTGTAGATTATTGGAATTAGTTTCCAAAATCAAGAATTTTATTAGAATTTTTCGAAGACTAGTTTTTAGAGAGACCTGAAGCTATACGAATTTCAACTTTTTTCTGACGGATTAGTGGCCTAAATCCCAGGGGCAAGTAATAATATGAATACTGCTACTCTAAATTTTTCTATTTTAAAAAATAAAGTACTTTCAATACAAAAATTAACCAAAATTCATAATAGATGTTATAATAAGATAAATTATGATTGTAGTTATTAAATTTTTGTAGCATAATAAATGGGAGCTAAAAATATTCAATAGTAAAAAATAGTTGAAAAATTGTATTGTGTAACAAGATTTCCAGAATTTGTGTCCATTTTCAATTATATTACACTTTATTCTAAGAACATTTAGGAACCATATGACCTGACAGACACATGCGCAGAACGTTTTGTTTGACAAAATTTGATTTCAAAATGGAGAAGGAAGTTTGTAGTAAAATGGATGATATTCCTGTTATGTTGTTTCTTATTTCAGAATGAAAAAGTTTTTGTTTGTATTGTTCTGAAAAATATACGGAGTAACTTAATCATACTGACTTTGTGGGATTTTTACAGTTAAGTGCGAATTAAGCTGTTTCTAACAGAATTTATTTTAAGGATCATGTCTGCCTTTATACATGTGTAGAGCAAATTTGGATGAAGGGATTTTTAGGAAATTTCATATTAATTTTCAACTAATATGAACAACTTTTGGTACAAAATTCTCAGAAAATTCTAGTTTACTGGTGTCATTTTAACCCTTTACAGATATACTAAAAAATAACTTCTCAAGAGATATCAGTAAACTGCTAGAGATCTCTCCAATAGATCCAATATTTGAAGTTTAAAAATGAAGATGCTCTATACATGATGAAGTAAAAGAGTCTTAAAAGAGTCTATTGATTCTGTGATGGTCACATCAGTTTATTTTTATTAAAATCGAAAGGTCATTAGTGCCAAATGGAAAACATTTATCTAATGTTGATATATGTCCGTATTTGTGAAATAAAGGATGTCTTTTATCAAAAGATGAATAGAAGACTCCATAGTTACGTAAATTTATATAAATGTCTATTTTGACATTTTGGAGGAATTGTCTTTTCATTTCTTAGATAAAAAAGGAATAAATAAATTGCAATTTCTTTAAATAAAATTCACTAAAATACTACAATAATATATCATATTTATTAGAATATCACTTATGTTTTTATGGGAAAGATATTTTTTTTTATTTCACAAATCATACTTTATAAATAAATTCAGCGATACTCATGATTATGATAATTTAGTGTACTTGAGGATGAAAAGGCTTTCGAAATATGTCATAATAAATATGAATAAGAATTTACATTAAAGAGGAAAAAATTTTTTACCTAATTTAATTACGCGTTTTTTTTTTTTTTTTTTGAAACTGAAAAAATTAACAAACAAATTGATTCCAATAGAATTTTTTTATTAGCAATTATTAATTTATTAAATCTGAATCAGTTCAGTCGCCGCAAATAATTAGGCAACCTCACATCTGTCTATCCTCACATGAATGCCAACATATGTTCACTTGCAACAGACTTTTTTCCTTCCCATATTCTTCAAAGCAACTACGTGTATAACTCATGTCGAACGAATTTGTCACGGTCCTAAAATATCTCAGCGAAAATTAAAAAAATGTTTCTTAAATAAAGGATCTTTTTAGATCTATTATTATTTAGAATCTCGAACATAAAATATTATGTTGTACATTAATATTTGTGTGTAAATTAATTAACTTATTTTTCTTTCTCATCGGAAAATTTTGACTTAAAAAAAGAACAATGTCATTTTAGAACATGATGAGGGTAAAGAAGGCAGGCTGAAAATTGATAATCTTTTATTCGCCAACCTTTCGGCCCCAAGCCACCATCTTAAGATTTAAAAAAAAATATATTTTAGTAGAAATAAAGTAAATGGAATTATTATTATAAAAAAATTTTACTGATGTTAATCATTTTTAATAAATAACTAGAAAATCTATAGTTTTTTGACGTATATAGAATAAGTAAAAAATAAATTGACTTTTCCAGGCCGGATCTGGTGGAAACTTCAGCAAATAGAATTTGTTTTATTTTCTGGCTGCCTTGTTTATGCTAATCTTGTTCTAAATTGGGAAAATTTGTGGTATATACATTTTTTCTGCCTTTTATTCTAAATTAAATTAAAAAACAAGTTAAGCATCAAAAACGCATTCTCTAAATAATCTCCGCCTGGCTATGCCCTTTCTTTCGTCATTCCAGACTTTAAGAATTCAATTAGATTGGATGATAAAATTATAAATCGATTTTTATTCTAAGTTGAATGAATATGATGAATAAATTTTAAGTTCACACAATTTCTAACCCAGTGGAGTAGAATGGAAGGAGAATAATATGAATCTAAATTTATTTAAAAAAGAGAAAACATTTTTAATATCATACAATCAGGTTAAATTTATATCTGAAATGATTCGAATATTAATAAAATGTTATACCTACATGTTTTCAAAACGCGAAAGAGAAAATAATATAATAGATTTAGATAAATAATTAAATATAAAGGAACTTGAACGAGGGAAGTAACCTTCCTTCTTCGCATAAATATTTCCGGTTTTAAATTAATAATAAAATTTCAATATTTTTGGTTAAGAATACTTTTTTTCATCAAGGAAATATATATATATATATATCCTCAAACCCTCAGAGAAATCTTTAATAAATAAATAATATTTTTTAAATTTTAATATTTTTAAAAAGTTCGAATTAAAAAATCGTCTTCCTCCTCACCTTAAGCCTTACACTCAACATAATATGAGAGAATAAAAAAAATTGAAAAATTTCTCTTTTTCGGCCATTTATTTAGATTAATTAGTAGCCAATATAATATAAATAAATTTTAACTCAGGAGGGGAAGTGAACCTTTGGTACGTCAAGCGAGATCTCTAATTTTGTCACAGGGGACAGGGCAAAATTATTATTTTTTTACTAAAAAGAGGTCATAAATAATTCCCCTAAACCCCAATTAGTGTATTATAATATTCATTTGATCAAAGGTCTATTTATGTTGAATCGAGAAATTCCTCCAAAATATAGAGGCGAGTATCCAAAGGGCCATTTGAATGCGTTTAAATTCGAATGAGATGAATAAATGCAAAGCAGAGGGCACTATGGAATTATTAAATTGACCATGGTGTGGTGGTGGTGGTGAGGAAATGCGGGGACAACTGAATAGCTAACTAGCCTGTCTGTGATTTGTGATTGAACCCTGAGCTTAATGAGAACTCCATTGGACGAGCTGTAGGCGGCTCTTGCATCGATTCAGAGGGAGAAGAGAAGCCAGGGAGAGAAAAACAAGCAGGCAAACAAACCCACGCCCTTATCAGGACAATGCAGGGCTCGATTATCAGCAACAGGGCGGATATTTGCAACTTGAATTACATACATCTCACTCAACTAACCAGGTCGAAAAAATTGAAATAGATACCGGCTAATCAAGGGTGGAAATTGAGGAAGAAGATCAAGAAAAAACAAATCATCCCGTTGGAGGAAAAAGGAAAGAGAAATAGCACAGCATCGAAACATAACTCTCAAGTTTCGTCATTAAAAGAATCAAAATAGAATATAATAGCAAGGAAAAACATTGCAAGAAAAAAATAATAATATATTAATTTTAATGGAGGAAAAATAGCAGATCAAAAAGAGCGTATTAATAGCAACTTGAACAATAAGGACGTCCACAAAAGAATTTGCCTCAAATTTCAATCAGCACATTGTGAGTTACAATTAATATTTATTAACTTGCACTTCCGAAAAAAAACTGCTCCAGCCGAGGGTCGAACCCATGTTACTTAGCTTGCTCTCGAGTGTGCTAACGTTTTTTTCGGGTGTATGAGTTAAATTTTAATATTATTTCATAGGCCTTATATGATGTATGTAATTTATTATTTATTAAGTTAATAATGTAAGAAAATGATTCACAATGTTCTGGTTGAAATTTGCAGCTTCTTTTGAGTGCCCCTCTGGGCAGACGATCAATGAATTCTTTAAAAATTACACTGTAATCCTGTGGTCTGAGTGTGACCAATATATGTTGATTCGGATGAGGAATGATAAGAGGGGGGAGGGGGGGGGGGGGCCTGAGCTGAACTCTCCCTTTCATACGCCATTGCTGGTGAGAATGTAGAAAATGCTAGTTACGCCAAAACTCCGAAATCAAAACACGTAAATAAACAAATTTTGCCAAACTGCACATACGGCCAAAAGAAAAATGTACAAACATAGTGTAAAAATAAAACACCGAGCATCCGTATTCTTATGGCAATTTTGCGAGCAGGATGTCGTGGCAATAAGTTTTTTTACTTCAACCACCTGGCTGCTCAGCGGAATTCCCGCTTCCATTAACCAATTAAAAATCTACAGCCAGCTCGCCAGATGAAATTACATTGCGAGTTTTTTTGTTTTAAAGACTTTATCAAATTTGAATGCAACCCTTCTCCTTGTTGGGTGCGCCACTGATAATGAAGTTGGCTGGTATAGAATTCCCAAGACCATTTCTAACTATTTAGTATTTATTTATTCCTTCTAAGGAGCATCTACGGCTTTTATCTTGTTAAAGACGGTTAGTTTAAGAAATAATTTTATGAAAAATTTTTATGGCATTTAAGTCATAAATTAAATCCCTAACAGGTGTTGATGTAGAAAAATAATTTCCGGGATGATAATTATAATAATACACAACAGAATAATATACAAAAAAAATTAGAAATCTTCTCATAAATAGCAACCAAAAAATTTTCATTTTTTTTTTTTTTTTAATACTTAATAAAAAGCTTATAAACATTCCATAGTTTAAAGTAGGGTCAAATTGTTTGACCTCGAAAAATATCTATGTAATGGATGATTTTCTGATATTTAAAAAGTCATTAAACTCTATTATACCATGTGCTTAAGAAATCCATTAATTTTACTAAGAATATATGACATAAAGAGAAATAAAACTAGTTTTTCTGAGTAAAATGTACTTTCTAAGGGGTGGTCTAGACCTCCTTGGATTTAAATGGTGTAAAATGTAAATTATAATAAAATATATAATCTCTTTTGCTCTTATTATATAATAAAATAAAAGAACATTAGAACAAGGTATGAAAAATGAATCATAACTATAGTTATCTTGATACTGCCATGTAAGAGGGGGGGGGGGGGGAAAGAAAACTGACAGGACAGTCTTTTTTTCGGAAAATAATGCAAACTTCACCATTATGGGGACGACATGGACATAATTAAATTAATTTCGGCCGACATTTCGATGGAAAATTCATATATCGAAACCTCAATAAGGAATTACTAGCTATACTCAAATTTCTGCAGAATTTTTTCTTGGCGTAATTTTCAACATCTTAAAATTTTATTTGACCTTTTTCTGATATCTTTTCATTTACTGTCCTTTATTTAAGCGTTTATATCGAATCTCTTTCCCCATCATGTCACTTAAATTATCATTTTATATAATTATACTTATTTATTCTCATTTACCTAATTATACTCTTTTTATTTCCATTTACATAATTATACTCTAATTAATTAGTAAAGCAGTTTTAATAGTGTTACAAGAGAGGGGATTGGTTAAAGAAGGCACGTGTCTATTTCATTATTATTAATATTTGACCCTAGACGCTAACAAGCACTCGGTACGCCACTGTGTGGCTCCCTTCATATACAAGTTCCATTGAGATTGAGAGGAGAATGAGCCTGGCATTTGCACCTAGATACTGAGTGATAATGAGCAAGCTTAGAGGACTTGAAAATATATAAATATTTATTTCATGAAAATCATTTAAAATAATAAAAAGTACTGTAAATAACATCAATGATATGGACAGGAATAGAACAAATTCTAGTTGTTCTTGTTTCGAGATATTTAATTATTATTATTATTATTATTGTTGTTGTTGAAGTGAGTATTTTATTTATTTATTTTGAAGTGTTTGTTTTAGTGAATAATTCTGGCTATCGTCTCCTAAATAATATATTAAATATATTAATAATCAAATGTTGCCTACGCGATAAATTGCTTTGGTTGTTAAGATGGTGTCGACGTTTCCGCTTTCCTTTTGGAGCCATTATCATGAGTGGATGGTTAGTATGTGATATTGGTGGCGGTTTGTCTTCCGGCCTCAAATTTGGTCGGTGGGTATCTCTTTAACATCTCAAAGGCACCACCAGCGAAATTTGGGGTTAGGAAGACAAATCGCAACCATCCACTCTTTCGGTAGAGCTTGAATTGGCTCCTTTGATTTATTAAAACTCCTATCTTAAGCCTTGTTGTTTTGTTTTATTTTGCGAATTAGGCAAGTGCCAATGTCACATATTAGGCATAGTATTGCTTATTATCGTTTTTGAGATATCTTGTTCACAGATATACATTTTGCGAGACCCATGTTTTAAGACTCAGAACACCTCAAAACGAATATTTCCGTTGAAATCTCGGCATCGAAATGTTTTGTGATTGCACTACTTCCTCACTATATTTTACATATATAGGTAAGAGAAAGAAAAAACTTGAAAATAAAAATACAGATCCAACGACCTAGGGTGATTAGGCGCTCCAAAGACAAAGAAATTTGCCAAATAACAATAATAAACAAGAAAAATTGATGAAACAATAAAAATAAAATTGCAAACAAATTTTAACCAAAATAAAAGAAACCCCCCTCCAAAAAAAAAAAAAAAAAGGCCTCGTTACTATATATATAAGCTCATAATTAAAATAAATAATTTTATGAATGAGTAATCAGATTAAATCACAAGCATTTAGTAATTATTTTAAAAAATTCTAGAAATATAATAATTTATTATTATTGGTTAGTGGAAAAGGATTTTTCATTCTTTTATCGCACTAAAAGCAGACAGACAATATTTATAAAAGGGTTTCTTAGAAAACCGGAAATGAAGAAAAACTAGTATTTTATTTAGTACAATAGTCAGCCATGTTTAGGATGGATATAATACGAAATCAAATACTTGAAAGAATTGTTTTCTTAGTAAACTCGTTTTGATCATTTAAAATTAAGGGGTTGATGCCCTTTGTCTAGAAGAGCGTTTATTTTATCCTGTTGATATTATTTTCCTTGGAACAAAAGAGGAGGAAAAAAAAAATCACTGAAAGAAGAAAAAAAAGAGCGAGAAAGAATAAAATTCAATTTGGAATTTTTGCACTCACCCAGGAATCTCATTTCTCTTCTTCCGAACACCAATTCAAATTATCCACTTAAGAAAATTGTAAGTCTTCGGCAAATTTTATAGGAACAAAAACAGGATCTGGAAAATAGAATGAATTTCGTTAATAATGGAGTTGCGAATGAAGAAAAAAAAAAAAAAAAGCAAAAAAGATAATTGGCTCAGTGGCGGATTTTGATCATTTTAAAGAGGTAGTGACGAGTGATTTGAAAGAAGGGGAGCAATGTTTCGAGAGGCATCCTCATCATGTGTAGGAAACTCCATAAAATGGCGATTTTTTATTAATTTTTGCGTTTTTATTTCTCTTTTAGTAGGAAGTATTGACGCCAAATTTTTTGCTAAGAAAAAATTCAAAAAGGGAATTCACAATTTATTAACTTATTTATAAGATCTAATAAAAATAAATTTCTATAACCTTTTCGTCATCTAGGTCGTAATAGATTTTAAATAATTCCCTTGAATTTCCTATATTATTTTAATGTATAATAGAGGTTTGTTTTGAAAAAGGTTGTGGTTTTCAAAACAATGCCCCATGAGTCGTCTATAAGTCAATATATCGTCTAAGATAAAAGAATGCGAAATTATTGTTTTGACATCTTTTATATATTGTAATCCAACCATATTTATATATCAAATGTAAACACTCTATGTCTTGGGAGTGTTTTCCTATTTTTGAATCGGATATTAGTTGCGACGGAGTTCAGTCTAACACTTTATTAGGGAGAAAGATTGGAATGGAAGGAGTAGCTAGACGAAGCTCGGGTAACACGTGGTCATTATCAAAGGGTGAAGTACTGAGGTTAAAATTTTTGAGTGTTCTTCAATTTGTTATAAATATTGGGTCAGAGGTTTCCTTCTGCTGCAGAACGATAACAATCTTAGTTATCCAGCAATTTAAATATATATATATATATATATATATATATATATAGAATCTCTAAGGCCTCAGATACCAAAAAAGACTAAAAAAATATTGATGTCAACACCTCTAATCTCTAGGGACAGGAAACACATGTCGTAACTTAAAAGAAAATAGAGAATTATTTCTTTATTAAAACAATTTAAATTTTTAAGAGTTAATAATTTTAATAGATTTCACCATTAAGATAATATATTATAATAAAAGAGTAGGAAATCCATAAAAAATTTAAATAATAAATCTTTTCTTTCCTTTTCGCTGTGATAATCTTATAAAATAATTAAAGTCTTTTATAATGTCTATACCTTTTTTTTTTTATCTAAACCTCCAAGTAAAGTATATAGGGATTATTAAAATTTTTAGGTGAGAAGAGACTGCAAATTTTTTATAACGCATGAGTCAATTACACAGTCTGAGAATAAATAAAAGGCGTTCCATTAACTTCAAATTCTTTTGAAAAGAAGAGTTGTTTCTAGATTTTAAATTATTTTGGTTAGCAAAAAATTTATCATTTACAATTTATCGGAAAATAAAAAAATTATAAAATATTCAGTAAAAACATAAAAGTAGTAATAATAAATTTTTCCATAAGAGCGACGTCACATTTCCCATAGAATAGCCCCTATTTGAGTTTAAAATTTTAGCCAAGGCATTTTCTATCCCTGACAGTGTTACTCTTGCTAGGACTGTAATATACCAACCTTCTGATGTAGATTTAATAAAGGATATGAATTTTTAGAGAAAAATATATTAGCATATAAAATTAAGTAATTCTTAAAAGATTTGAATCAATAAAAAAAATGCAATTTACCTAAACCAAGGAATAATAAAAATTTATGTTAATAAAATTTTAAATTTATGATAAGTAAATTTTTTCACTTTTTTTTTTTTAGTAAAATAAAATACAAAAATGCTGATGAATTCCATCACAAACAACAAACGTTTTATATTTTTGTTTTGAAATTTTCACTTAAAATGGAAATAAAAAAATATATTAGCCATTAAAATAAAGAAAAGTAACCAATTTTATTTATGTTCAAAATTTATTTTGTATATTTTATTTAGATATAAAATTCTTTTTATACAACTAGTTTGACAATGTGTTGATTTTTTTCGATTAAATCCACATTCCACTCGTCTGATTTAAGCAAAGTTGTAAATTTTAACCTTAGTATTAATAAATATTAATCTTATCCCAGAAGGTTTTTACTAGATGGTTTAGTTAATTGTCTATAAAAAATATCGTGCTATCGTATTTCTCTCTGCACGGTCTTTTCGGAGGACATATCTTCATATCATCATAATAATCTATAAAAAGCGTTTTATTACCCTTTTTGAATGTATTAATGGAAGAATGGAAAATAAAATAAAATAGTAATAAAGTGTATGAGGTGTGCTTTCTTGAAAAAAAATTTTGTTTTTGTTAGATGACAACAAGATAGGATTGGAAATGAAAAATTTTATCGTTTCGATAGGTGGGAGGAAAGTAATTCTACGAATTCATATATATATATAATTCATAAATAACGATGGAATTCGTGGCTGCTCCATTTCATTTTGTTCCTAATAGTAAATAGGATTCAATATTTATGCGGATGGGGAAGGGGTGGCTCCCCTCCCCCTGAAGGCTTCAAATACTACCTCATTATTCCTTAATAAAATTTGCTATTTTTTTAAAATAAAACGTTCTTATTTTTGCAAAACCCTTTGCAGCCCATTTGAGAGGTAGCTGCTGTTCCCTCCATAAATGAATTCAACTTTTTGTTTTTATTTTTATCTCACTCTCTAGGTGCGCGGCCAAAATGGCTTCTAAAGGATTGTGATCACAGAAAATGTGATGAAATATTAACGGAATTAGCGGATATTAGATTCAAAAAAAAAGAATCTTGCTCAAAAGAAAGTCAGAAGGTGAACAAAATCAATCGATATTGTGATTGATATTCATTTGTAATTCATATTCTAACGCCTTCATTCTCTTAGATAGGCCTCCCAATCTACTTATCAGTTTAACACAATTTTTATCTTCCCATTTCAGAAATGTAGCTAAAATTTATATTTTTGGAGAAGCAAAAGAACTTAGAGAAACTAATTCTTTTAATGTTTAATGTATAATCGTCATCAGATGTGGATGATTAAATTTTGGTATATAAAAATAGTCTTTTTACAAGAAATGGCAGTTTTCTGTTGCTCGTTAAGTTTCCAAGTTTATTTTTAATAAACAAGAAAAAAGTGCTATCTATAAACTGCTACTTCTTGTAAACGAATTTGCATTTAGCAAAATTAAGATTTAAGCTTAAATGATGAATTCAGATTTCTCACAAAAAAAAAAAAAAACGAGAATTTAAAACTAGAAAAATTTTAAGAAATATTCTAGTCTAAAAATTTTTCCTGTGTGAATCTAATGTCTAAATTTTATTAATTTTGACTCAAGGATTTTGGCTATATTCCCATGCTGTTGAGTGAATGAGTCAGTCTGACGTTTATTTTTTATAATAAAGACCCGAGCGACGGTCGGGATTTTTAATGTACAAGAAGAGTCAATAATAGAGACCTTTCAAATCTAGGAACTTTGCAATTAGACATAATCCCAAAGATAGACTCATAGGTAAAAAATAGGTTGCACCAAGCGGAAACACCCTAAATATATTTTCCCAAAGATAAACCTAACGCCATTGATTCCTCACACCCAAATTAATAAATACACTAACAAAATCGTTAGAGCTGTTCTCGAGAAAAAATTTACATAGATATATACAAGAACTCATTTAATAATAGTGAGTAGATATATAATTCACTGATTCAAGGTCAACTCCTCATCCAAAATTGATGAAATTTACATCATGTAAAATTGGTGACACGATTATTTTCCTTTCAAAATGTCTCTTATTTAGTATAAAAATTCTGGATACGATTGAACCACCAGCAAAATTTACTCAAAAAGAATGATGAATTAAAATTTTTAATTATTTTCATATATTGGGTTGTTCGGAAAGTCATTTCGTTTTTTTTGGGGAACATGAAAGACAGTTTTCGTATAATGAATAA
>JAAAKE020090466.1:0-42697 GCA_010014785.2 Anisolabis maritima | reverse complement strand
TATAAGTATTTATTAATAACTATAAAGTTCGCATAAATTGTAGTCCCTGGAGAAGTGCTTAAATTATAGAAAAGTTAAATAATTCAAAGTTTTGGTAAATTTATAGATTTTCTTAGTTTTTTAAAGTGACGTCATTTTTTATTAATGATAATACTTATTATATTATTGTCAAATTTTAGTCTCAGATTTTGACTTTAAAACAAATGTCCTCGACAGTTTTATTGGATGTTAATTTAAGGATAGATTTTTCTCCAGACAAAAATCTCAAATTCGGCCCTTTGAACTTGTTACTGTGGGGGGTTATCTCCCAATTTCCTTCCTCAAGAAGAAACTTTGACAATATTGGTAAATTTTTGGGGGCAAGTCGAACGCGAAGCCGAGTTAGGTTGCAACTTCGGATCAGTAATCTGCTTAGCCACTCGGCTCCAAAGATACAGCTCTGTTTATTATATCATCATGTTTTATTTAACTATTTATAAAACAGAATAACCTTTGTCTTTAGAATAGAGGTAAAGGTCTTGCTTGCTTCGTGTTAAAGATTTAAAATCTTTACAAAAAATATTACTATGTGAAAATCAATTAGATGGCAATTTAAGTAGGTTTAATTTAAGGTATACAAACATTTTTTTTCTCTCTTCATTTATTCTGAGACAAACAAAGTCCATCAAAAAAAAGGGGTCTGAGTTTTTAAGGATTTAATGGCATTAACATCCAAGCAAATAAGCTTCGCAAATGAGAAAGAACAATACTAGTTACTGCGGTTAATAAGTATTAGTATAAATAAATATTTGACCGTAATGATTCCTTCATTATGAGAGACAATTGTGAATAAAAAAATTCAATAAATAAATATTGAAAGAATGAAAAAAAAATAAAAAATGGAATTCACTATATTTGCTTTCTATTAAAAAAATTATTCGAATGCGTTATTCAAAGATCCAACTTAGGCAATTATATCAGTTCAATGATGCAGATAAATAAATTCAGTTTTTCATTTGCCATTGGTTTAATAAATATATTATAAAAAAAAATTATTGAAAAATTTAATAAAAATGAAGTTTATTTTTTTATTTATATGTATTATATTATGTTTATACTCAGCGTTAGTGAGAAAATCAAACCAGCAGGTATTTTAGTCCATCTTATATATATTTATTTGAAAAAAATTTCTATTAATAAGTGGGAAAATAATTTTTTATGCCATTTAGTCTCCGTCTATATTTATTTAAATTATTTGGTAGTCAATATATTTTAAATAGATTTTATCACTTAAGAAACACTGACCCTTGGAACACGAAGCAAGAGGTTACCTCTGCTTAAGGGTTAAGGGATGCAAAAAAGATTTTGGGTTTTGCTGATAGTTTATATACCAAAAAGAAATGGAAGCAGCCTGTGATGTAATGATTTTATTTCTACGCATAGAGGAATTTTTTTGAAATGAATACGTAAGTCCTATGACCTTTTAAATGCATCTATGAAGAGTAAGAGTAAGAGTGAGTTATGGAAAATCGATTAGATTTTAGAAAATGTTTCTTCAGGGGATATTGGAATGATTGGAGATTATAAGTTTTGAGAAAAATAGCGGAAGGTCTGGGAACAAAGAACGACTGGACAGGTTCTATTTTGAGAAGTCAAAGAATTTTTTTTAAATAAAAATTACTAATATAAAAAACAATTTACAGAAAACACTTTATACAAAAATATTTAAACAATGCAAAGGAAACCTTTATATGGCATATCTAAATATTTTATTTCCAGATATCTTCAAGAAAAATTAAACTACAAACGAAGTCATAAAAGTTGAATTGAAATATTATTAAAAAAAGTTCTATCAGTATATTAAATAGCATTTAAACAAAACTAATGGGTTAAAAAAATTATTTTTAAGAGGGGGCAAGATAATTGAGAGAAGAAAAAGCCAAATCAATAAATTATTTTGTGCTTTTTTGGAAGTAATATTTATAAATAGCAATCAGGTTTTGGAATCAATTAATAAATTATATTCCTTTCAAAATGGCCATTTGGAAGAGGAAGTTAAAGGCTATGTTCTAAATATAATATATTAATATGTTAAAAAAAATTTTATTTTTTATGAAATTTGTTCTTTTTTATTTTGTCTTTAGTTAAGTAAGCATTTTTAGAATAGTAGTAATATTTCCATTTATGATTAATCAGAATGTTCCTGCTTTTTCATCTAGAGAGAAGTCCAATCCTCTTCTCTCTGGGATTCCGAGAGCACTCTCACTAAAGATTTTTCCTTTTAGTCTATTTTTAAAAATTATTATTATAATTAGGATTTTTTTTTCACTATTATAAAAAAAAATTGATACAAAATTTGCATTTTCAGTAAATAACAAGTCTGTGCAAATAAATAAATAAATAAATATTTTTGGAAATATTTTCAACTAGAGGAAGATTTGGATTAAATATCTGACATGATATAAGTAAAATAAATAAATAAAATAAATCAATAAAAAAATATTCTAGTTGGAAGACAAAAAAAAATGAAAATGAAAATTCACGAGAAAAATTTTTTTTTAATTAAATAAAAAAAATGCCAAAAAAAGAACCTAGAGTTTTTCCTTTGAATTCTCTTCTGATTAATAAAAATTTTATTCCTTAATTTAAAAATTCTGGTGTGACCTTCGCACATCACATAACTTTTTCTTACCTAAGGAAAATTGTGTTATGTGCTGACCCAGGATATTTTTAATAAAATACCCTCATAAAAATTCTTTTATTAAAAATATTTATATTTTATTACCGTGGCAACGAGTTGTCCTATTCTTAAAATCCTAAATTGGAAGCTCCATTCATTGAAATGAAAAATGATTAATACATCCTAAACATAAACACTAATTTATTATATTTATAGTCAATTTAATCAAAATCTTTAGAGGAGTTTGAGAGAAAATCACTAAAAAACCTAAAAACCTACAAGAGTAAACAGTTTTTTTGGAGGGGAGGGGGTAATACATTTCAAAGATAATCGAATAAATAATTGATTTATGAATTTTAATCAAAATCGAAAAAAAAAACTTTACATCAGAAAAATACTAATATTTTTTGACCGATTTTAATTAAAAGCTTCGACGTGCAGGACGAGGTTACCTCTTTAGAGGCGGGACACTTTTTTTTAGACCTGAAAACGTGTATTTCCGTATTGAAATTTCAATCAGATTTTTTTGCAATCGCAATACTTTCTCATATATTTCATATTTAGGTAAGAGAAAGTAATATTAAGGAAAACTCTCTCTGAACAAAGTCTAAAATCAAAAGATAAAAAATCTCACTTAATAAATAATAATAATAGTATCTCTTCGATCAAGATTAAATGCACTTATCATTATAATAAAATTTCATTAGATTTACTATATAAAGGAATAGAATAATATAAAAATATTTCTAAACAATTATAATACCCAAGTGTTTTTCGTACTAACAATTACTAATCACAATTTAAAGATATCTCAGGAATAAAATAATGGGATATCATTTTGATTAACTTCTAAAGGAAAAACACATCTTAAAAATGATATAATTTTAGATAATAAAACAAGAAAAAAAAATAATTTTAAAGATAATGGATCTAAAAAAAAATGTTGGTAAGGAGAGCGATAGGAGAAATAATCATAAGATTATCTTCATAATTATTTTTGGGAAAAGACTAATGAAGATGAAAAAATATTAACCGGCCTTGATTTATTTTAAAAGATTTCTCCCGCACCTCTATCAGTAAGTACTAATATATAAAACAATCATTTGGGTAATATTAGAATATTTATTTAATTGGATTTATTTTGGAAAAATAAATAAAAATACGAATAATTGTAGGTTTGATCAAAGAGCAAAAAATATGAATCAGAAATGCATATAAGATAGAAAATCTTAGTTCCGGGAAGACCAAAAGATCACATGATAGTTTCCTGTTTTTTTTTTTTTTTTTTGCCTGCCATAGAGAAATTCATAGTATAAGTTCACTCTCTGTTTGAATTTTAATTTTGGAGAAGACAATATCTACTCATTTAACAAATTAAAACTTTTTGTCCAAATTAGTCAAATTTTTAATAAAATCTCTATCCAAAATTTGGTGAAAATTACTTTATTAAAGCCTAAGATAATTTTCTTGTGTAACATATATCTATTTCATTTTTATATTTAAAGATAGTTTTTAGGTTTTTTGGGCAGCTTGTATAAGAAGAGTTGAGAGGAACTTGTATCCGTTTGTGTATAACAAGTATTTAAATATGGGTCACGGGATATAAGTTTGTGAAAAGGGCCGCTGTTTATGTTTGCTCCTGTTTGGAAAAAAAGAGGCAGGAGGAGGATTTGCCTTGAAATGACCTCTGGAAAAAATCTCCAAAAAAATTCACTAGGGCATTTAATATGAATAAGGTGGATATGACCGGGAGAACTCCTCGTGGTTGGTTTAACTCGACAAGCGTTTCCTTTGGTAAATAAATATATAAATACGCATTAATTAAACAAATGCTTTTTTTGTTACGCTCAATACAAGTCATAGCAGCCTCATCATGCGGAAAATAAAAACAAATTCATTTTTTATAAATGTAATTATTTTATCTAAAAAGTGGAATCAAAAGATTGAAAAATTTTAGGAACAAGAACTAGCGCCAATACTTTCTCTATAGGATGTAACTACCAAGAATAGGATAGCATCTGCCTCTAAGTGTAGACATAGAGCTCTTATTTAATGATCTAAGAGTCAGTGGATCGCTTCCTATCCTGATAATTTATTTTTTATTATTTTTTTGGCATCGAAGACCAAGATACATAATCTATAAATTGTATTTATAGGTCGGTAACCCTTGTAATCAGATCATATTAAAATTTATTTTAAATTACCAATTAGTTTAAATAAATATGGATGAAAAAAAGACTGAAAAAAATCATGAAGACAAATATAACACTATTTCACTTAGGGAAAGTAAATTGGAAATTAATTAATTGGTAGCCAATATAATTAAAATAAATTTTAACTCTCAGGATGGGAAGCGAACCTTTAGATCATGAAGCAAGGACTTTACATCTACTCTAAGAAGCAGGAGAAAAAATCCAATTTTAATGTTTCATTTGTCTGGGAAATATTTTGTTTTTTCTTTGCTGGTAAACAAAGTGTTAAAAAAATAATGCATTATTATGTTTTATTTATATTATGATTAATTAAAATATATACTATCCATGAAATTATGCACTTTTTTATGTTCTATTAAATTCGACAGACGACGATGATCGACAACATACAAAAAACCAGCTTCGATTATTCAAGTAAACAAAATATGCATAAATCACATCATTATTATAATGTCGACAAAAAAATTCTAACGAAATATTTACTATAGAATAATAAATTCTATGTATAAAAACACCCGCTTAATTTATTTAATCAAAATTTCTAAAGATGGTTGAAAATTTATTTCTATTCTTGTCAAATAGGAATAACCAAACAGGCTCAATCCTGGAATAAAAGAGACAAAAAATGTGTAAAATTTTATTTAAAAAGCAAGTTTGGAAAGCAAATAATTTTAAAAAAATAATTAAACTTTGTTTATTAGACAACAGTTATCATTTCTTCTGAAGCTTCGAGATTTTTTTTTACTTTTATTGTTCATTTCTTAGAGCTGTCAAAAGAACTTGTGGGTAAAATTTACGACGACCCCTGAAAAGTTTGTAATAGAAAATGACCCCGAACCTACACCCCCATGGGTAGAAAAAAAAAGGGGGGGGGGTTGAATGGTCTTCTCGTCTGGGTCTGTATTTTACATTTCCAAAGAAAGGGAGAGAAAAAGAGAAAAAAATAAGGGAAAAAATGTATTTACTTTGAAGAGTTCACAAAAATTTCACGGGTCTCGTCCGTAGAAAAAACCAGAGGGGCCAGGGATCTCTGGTCGACGGGAAGGCGGGTCATTTAAGTGTAAATAGCAGGCCAGGCATTAATACAAACGACGAAATTATGCACTCTGCTCGCTCATTGCCTTCACCACAATATGTTGAAGAGAGAGTGGAGGTGTAGTGGGTAAGAAGCGAAATATTAGATGAGAGTGAGAGAGAAAAAAAATCGTGATTCGGCCTGTTGATGGTGGTGTTTATCTTGGCCTAGCATCTATCTTGCTGAGAGATTTTAAGTTCCCAAGGGTCTGCTGGACCACGCATTAGAATCCTCACACACAAGACAAAATCTAAACTTATAAAAAAATATTAATAATTTTTTATATTTAAAAAACTTAAATGGTTTAAATAAAAAGTTGATTAATAGAAATGAATTGATTTAAATATATATGGTCGGATAATGGTATATATTTGTATAATCTAAGATGTCTTAAATAAAAAAAAAAATAAAGCTTTCACAATTTCCTGGATATACTTGTATATACCATGAGACTTATGAGTCTTCATTTAAATATTGAAATTATTAATATACGAACCTACTTTAAATAAGAGAAAAGAAAAAATTTTGAGAAAATGTTAATTTTAATTTTTTTTTTATTTCATTTCATTTGGACCATAAAGGCCCACCTACCGGGCCCCCGTTTTATTTATTCGAAATGCTTTTGTGTACGCAGACACACAACTCAAACCCCTCCGCGCCCTCTGCCTATTTCTAATTATATCTTGTCCTTTTCATCCAACTTAAAATATGGGAATTGCTGTCCTAGTTTGAGGAGTGACTCTCAGTACCGGCATGTTGCCTATTTCTGAGTGAGGGGAAATCCTTCTTTACGTCCCTTTTATAGGAGGGGTATGGGTGTCAGAGAAACTCCTCCTCTTAGCGTTGATATTGTAGTGGGATTCAATATTCCAATCCAGGATTTATTAGATGATTTGTTTATATTAAAAATTATTTAAGAAAAAATGAGCCCCTTGGAAAATGTTGATAAATGAGTCTATAACAGCGGTTCCCTTCTGAGAGTGCGTGAATAGCCGTTTATGAGTACGCGAAATAAAAAAAACTAATGCCAGATGATTCACGTTCTTGCAATAAAAGTACATAAACTAAATAAAAGTGGTACAATTTGGTGAAATGGTCTACAAAGGAGTAGGAGAGTCAAGAACGGTTCGGAACCTCTCTAGAGTCAAAATAAAATGAGTTTTTAGGTTTGAATTTGTACCCTCAAATCTCAACAGATAAAACATCTAATTTAATCATTTCTCCAGTTGGGAGGATGTTTGATCACCTTTCACAGGGAGAGGGGGGGGGGGCGAAGACATGAAAAATACAAAAAATTTAATCTAAAATATTATGAGATACATTATGATGAGACAAAAAAAAGGTTAGGGATTAAGCTAACAATTAAAAAAAAAAAGGAAGGTGAATATTCAAAATAGGCTCAGGCTACGTCTACGTCTTCAAATTAGAGAAAACTAAGAATGTGAATCACAAATTTAATTTTTTTAAAATAATTATTTCGTTATATTATATTTTTTTACATTTTTGAATTTTTGAATGCCCCCCCCCCCTCCCCCCGGGAGCTCGAAGTATTCAAAAGGAAAACGCAACGAATTCAGGATGCAAGAAAACAAACATTCAAGTAAGGAGAAAGACTGAGCTGGAAATAATCCTAAAAAATGGTCAGAACGAAGGACACAAAGACGAAAAAAAAGGTCAAAAATGTTTTGATGTTAACATTAAAATATAGAAAGGGCATTACAAATCAATATTAATTTCAAACAAATGAAAAAAGGTTGAGAAACGCTTTCTTGTTTGATTTGTTACATCAAGGACGAATCTTTAAGCATCTCTAAATAAATACTGGCTTTACTTACTATACTAGTAAAGAAGGATTGGAAATTTATTTCAATTTGTATCCGCATCTTGAATTTTAATTGTACAGTATGTTACAAAAATTATACCTATTTATGAAATAAATAGGAGAGATTTATTTTATTTAATTCTCCTTTCAATATTTTTATAATTTTGGGAACAAAAACAAAGAAAATTCTCATTTCAAAAGTTATTAGTTGTTCGCCGGTTCCATGCGACAAAAATATTTTTAAATTATATTATATAAAAGGACGAGTCTAATGGCTTCTGATGCCTAAAGACTTAAAGAAAAAGCAATGATAAAAATAAACCTAAAATCCGTTACTCTACTATTTATAATAAATATTTTTGAGTTAATATTCTTTTGTTGAATCAAGTTATCATGAAATGATAAAAAATAATTAAACAATTGTTGATTGGAAGATATATTACGAGTGCGTTATCGGACCTAATAGCGGGATCATAAGCCAGGTCTGGAGCATACAATGAATGACCTGCGCCCTTTTTTTTTCCTTTTTTGGGACATGCCATCAGACCCTGGGGTGTCAGGTTGCCTGCCTGCATGTAGTCAGTCCCCTCTTTCGGAATGACCCCTGAAGAGCTAAAGGGGCTACCTCGTGCCATCCTTTTTTCTTGCCCTAAAATAACCTCCGGGCATCATATATTACTCAAATTTTTAAAATTTAGAGGTGATAAAATTATTTTTTATAATATAAGTGGACAGACATGTAATATGTCAAAATTTATAAATTTTAGACAATAAATTTGAAAAGTCTGTGATATTTTAGGGACAAGCTTTAATAGAAGAATTGAATTGTATTTATGGAAATTATTTTTGAATTTTTCTCTTTAATAACAAATAAAATTTTTAATTTTTAACCATAAATATTTTGTAAAAAATATAAATTTGGATTATTAGCTAAATGGTTTCTATTGTTGAAAAAAATAAAAAATAAAAAAAAAACGAAAATAAATTCAAAAGTAGCTTTATTTAAGGATAACTCTCAGAGAACGCTTCGTTGTCAGATCTTTTCAAAAATATTTGGGAATTATAAAATAAATTTATACAATAAATATCTCCCAATCATTTTGAATTTGAATTTGATTATCTGAACGACCCTTCATACCAATTAGTCCAGGTTCTACTTTATAAAAGAAATTGCTCATTGAAAACAGTATAAGTGAAGTATTTATATATACTTATATATTTTGTTTTTCACCAAATATTTTTGAATAGAATTGAAGAAGTTACAAATCTTGTAACGAAACTTTGCTTGACATCTTTATCTTTAAATAAAAATGCTACTATTAAATCTCTTTTTGTTTTTGGTGATAAATTTTTTTTAGCAATGATATCAATTTATTTAAACAAATTTATTCTCTATTATTTCATACCAACAAATAATTTTTTCATAACCATCGAAGTTATTGTAAAATTTAAAAATAAATTTATTATATTTTAGAGAAAAAATTATTTATATACTAATATGAAAAATTTGTTAAAAATATTAAATATTTTCATTTACTCATAAATGAATGAATTTTTTAAAACATTTAACCATTGCAACTGGATAATTATAGAGATGTATTTATATATAAAATATTTATATTAAGTTTTATTTTTAAAAATTCATTTGAAAACCGAATTTATAAATCTAATATTAAATAATGTGATATATAAATTACTAAACATAGACAATTAATAAAATACACTGAAAGATAGAGAAATAAAATATATTAATATTTATTATTTATCCTTAAGGTAAAGATTTTTTTATAATTATACGTTTTTTCTTTACTCTAATAAATTATATATTCAGATTTTTTTTGTATTGACATAATATTTCATTGAAATTAATAAGTTGTTTATATTTCAATGCACACTACTGTATATGACATGTTTCTATGAGTAAACAATTCGGATGAGAATAGTTTCTGATTCCAGTCACTCTCTCTTTATGGTATTTCTCGAATGACCTTGAGACCAAATTTAAATAGTCGGCTCTGGGGACCTAAAAATGAAATCATTTATGTCCGTTTAGGCTTATCATGGTAACAAGGTCCGTCCAGGCCCTGTTATAGAACTGCCGGTAATTATATGTGTGCGGATTAAGCTAATCGAGTCGACCGGAACCGGCCGTCCCCCTGGAAGGGAGGGGGCCATTGTCTTGGCAGGCAAGCAGGAGGCCTCGTTGCCTGCTAAACGCCGTCATTCGAAAACCTGAGCCACAACTTGTTTGTCTGCTTGTTTTTTCTTTTACTCTCCTACTTGGTGAAATCCTCTCTCCCCTCTGTGGCCCTATCAAAACAAAAAACTGCCCAAAATTATCAGAGTGAAGTTTACAAAAAATTAGTTCGCAATTTTATTTTAATGAACTTATATTTATCTATGATAACCTAATCTACCTTACGTATTTATATTGATTGGATTAGAATTGATTTAAACAAGTTTTCATCGTTTTGGTAAATGAATCCATGCCATCTGGATTCTATTTAAGAGATGTCTTTCGACATCGAAGGGCATATAGTCATCCGTAAATAAAAAGATTATTCAAATAAATTTTTGCTGAAGGCTGACACCCTGAAACAAGAGCCTTGATTCTACTCCAAGGGGCAGGGATAGGAAATTTCCTTTTTGAGAACGTGTGTATAATTAAAGTCCTTTCGCACGGTAAAAGCTTTTCACATTATCAACACCCAACTTTCATAATTTGGTTACTAATTATGGCCATTTGACAGGTATAATAAATTAATAATGAAATTAATTAACTAAACTAAAATTATTATTATTATTATTATTATTATAAAAAGAAAACTATTTAATTTTCATTCAATTATTCTATTTTAAAATTACCTTATCAATGTTGTTTAATCATTAAAAAAAAAATACAATTAAAAAATTAAATTATAACTTTAAATTCATATTTTTCATGTTTATATAAATAAAGAAGAAAAAGACACGTTTAAAGACGGAAGAGGAAATAAAAAGTTACCGTAGCCTATATCAAAATATATTTTATATGTAATTAATAAGTTTAAAAATAGTAGGATTTTTATAACAAAAAATAAAGTGATTCCGTGCGATTATTTTATTGTAAATGATGTTAATAATTTATCATATAGAATCCTAAATTTACTTTTCTTATTGGGATCCCCAAAGATCCCCAATCCTTAGTGATCCTTATAATTTTCATTTAAACCTAGGTCTATATAGACTCCGTTGAGAATCTGATGTGCCATCATTCTCTCTGATGACAGTATGATTTTTTGATAAGTGGATGATATATATTACAATTACCTCCCTAAAATCAGAAGAGCAAAGGTTTTTTCATGATCTATAGTAAATAGTTCGCTTCCTACCCTGAGCGATATAATTTATTTAAATTATATTGGGTACCAATTAATTTATTTATAAATATATTAATCGCCTCAGATGCCGAAAATAGAAATAAATATATTTATAAATAAACTTTGTTATAAACAAATTATAAATTAGATTTTCTGAATAATTAAATTTCAGGAAAAAAAAACATTAATGATACACGAGAGTGTATGATGGAAGTTATAGAGAAGGGCAGAAAAAAAAGGTGGGAGGGATAAAGGCGAAAGAGAAGTGAGAGAGAGAGTGTGAGGGTAGAAAAAGAAATTACTCGGGGGAATAAGCACAAAAAGAAAGAAAATGGGCTTATAAAAATTATTTTCTTAAACCATTAGGATGTGGAAATGTGGAAAATTGATTTCAATGCGATGTTTTTCTTTTGGGTGTGAATTTAGAATTGGAATTCAATTACCACTATGCCGAATTGAGTAATAATTAATTTAATTTCGAAATATACATACATGTATGTATGTATATATTTAATGTTTTAATGTTTGCTTGATTTATCATATTCATTTTTAATTAAAAATGAAAAATTATTCAAATGGATGATTGACTGTAGATAATTAGAAATACATGTATGTAGTAAATCAAATTTATCTGCTGGAAAAATTAAATATTTTTTTGTTGTTTTGCTTGTAACAATAGCAATTTTTAATTTAGGATTCCAAGATAGTCAAAGAATTCGTGTCGATCGTGCAAAAATTGGTCAGACAGAAGTTTCAAGTTTAAATATATTTCATATCTAGTATCTATTTAAAATGTAAAGCCCAACATAAACAAACAAATAAATAAAAAGCTTAAATACGAAATTTTAGAACCGAATTTACTCTACAAATCTTCAGAGACACACTACCAATTAATTTAATTTGTGTTATAAATAGTCAAAATTGTTATGATTACAATAACTCGCCTTCAACAGGACGTAAAAAAGAACCAAACAAATTAAAAATTCCAACAAAATTTTTTAGCCTTTTTGACAAAAACAGAGATGATAAATTTCTTCCTGAGCAACAAATAATTACATATTGTCACTAGCAACAAATTTTTTTATTGATCCATATTCAACCCTCAAAAAAATTATTTTAATTGCAAAATATATTTTAACAAAATATCTCGCAAAGTAATATTCTCTTCACATATTTCAAATAATTAATAAATTAATTTTGAAACAATGAGGATATGTAATGTTAAGTTGCTCGGAATATTTGCAATAGGTGGTTGAATGAACATCGGCAGGTTTCTCGCTCCAACTTCTATGCCTTTACATGAGATACAAAAGGATGAAATTTCAGAGAGGATTAGAACCTTTATTTGAAAAGCAAAAAAAAAAAAAAAAGCAGAAATTGCATGATAAAAAGGCTCAAGCCTAAATTTTTAGTAACACCTTCATTTAATTTTCAACTTCGGATCTATTTTTGTCTCCTACTCGGGAATGTTTTGTATTTATTTTCATGAAACTTAATCCTAATTCTATTCCCAGACAGATTCCTTCTCATTAATCTGATTAATGTTAATTATTTTTTGCCGGGGGAGGCGGTCTTGTAATATTTGATAATATTTTATTGAAAGATCTCCTCAAAAGGATATTTTATCATGAAATCTGAATAGTTTTTATCAATCACTATTTGCATTTGTGAATATAATTTTTATTATTAAATAAAAATATAAATGCTTTAAAAGTTTGTAAACAAATAGAAGAGGACTATGGATGGCTAAACATTATAAGATCAAAGATAAACGAGAAATGATATTAATTGAAAGGCGAATAAAAAAAAATCTCTAGGTTCATTGTTTATTCATTGAAAAAAAAAGTCTTAACAGGTGGAACAATGTTTCGTATATAAATGTTCTTGAACTGTCTGTCGGCATCCGGGATGAAGGCTGCTACTGAGTTGAATTCACTGTCCAGTGTTCCGAGAAGGCCTGTGGTTCCCATACGTCATCGTTAACGAGACAAATTATTTTAATTTGTTCCCCCGAGCAAAAAATTGCTCATTTGAGTCGACAACTAGTGGATCTCTCATCCATCAGTTGAAGTCAAAGACAAGAAAGAAAATGGGTCAAATATTCTCGAGAAGGTGAAATGAATTAAGCCATCAACTATTTTAAGGAGCAAATTGTTTTTTTTTTTTTTCTTTTTTTTTTTCTTTATTCCCAAATAATTCAGTTGGACGCGATGCATATTAAAATCTCTCGATGCAATGGGTGGGAATCTCTTGAGTTATTTATACACTTAAAGTGCAGAAGTAGGAGGAGGAGGTTAAGGATCGTTTCATTTGGGATTCATTGGTTAATTTAAAATTATCATAAATAGTATATTTAATTTGCTTGTTTAATAAATGACCCGCTGGGATGGTTTTTATTTTTTTTTTTATTTAGACAAATTTTGAGTTGATTTTTTTTTTTTTTTTTTTTTTTGAGGGAAAAGCCTTTAATAAAGGGATAAAAATCCTCAAGTCCTAACAAAAAAAAATAATTCCCCGGTTGGTTTCGTCTGGTATATCGTGCACTGTTGGCACACACCAAATCCCATCACCAGTTTCGGGCTCCTTCCTGGTGCACTTTTTTTTTTTGGAGTGAGAGGCCCTTCACCTCTAATCCACCGACCGCCACCATTCCTCCACCTTCCTCGGCGAGTTGAAATTTTTAAGAAAATATTTTAATAGTAAACAAGAACAGTAATCACTTGCAGAAGTTATTGTGCTCATCCTTTCGGCCATTTTCAGGAAAAATTAGTGCCCTCTCGAGTTTTTCTTATTTTATAAGAGGTTCTTATTAGAAATTCCTTCAAAACTTATTATTTTTGTAATATTTTTCATCATAGGGGAAGAGGATCTTTGCGGCTTCTGAACAGAACATTTCCTCCTTAAATAGTGTCCCTCATTTTTGTTCTGATCCTGAGCAAATATTGCAAATTTAATTTTAATATACCAGTCCTCTGAGAACCAGGGGCATATTCAAAAGGGGCGAGAGAGGTCGGTCCTTCATTCATTCATTCAAAAAAAAAAAAAAAAATTAAAACTAATTCTTAAATATCAAAACGATAACTAATATATGGATTTGCTCTTTACAAACAAATACATATAACAAAAGAATACGCCTTGTCCCTTGGTGCAGAGCTAGAGGTCTGGCTTCACGTACCAAAGGTCAGTGGTTCGTTTCCCGTCCTGAGTGACAAAATTTTATTTATATTATATTGGCTAGTAATTAATAAAAATAAATAAGGAAAGAGTCTAAATGGCCTCCGATGCCGAAAAAGACTTAAAAAACAAAGAAACAAAAGAATACGACACTGACCATAAAATAAAGGCCCCTTTACATAAGTTAGAAAAATTTAACAAATACTGTGGCATGTAATTTATTTTTTTTTGAGATTTTATTTTTTAATGCACGCTCAAAAAAAAAATGGATTGGGTCCAAAAAGAATTAGTTTTCCTTTTGGAAATGGTTTTAATTTTTTTTTTTATTGGTATTCGAAATTTCATTTAATTGCTTTTTTGGTAATTTTCTTTGGTTTTTTGGGTGAGAGAAAGAAAGCGGTCATTATACTCCCTTATTTGGTTTTCTTATTTTGACAATTTTGAAATTGAAATATTGTCCAATATAACAAAATAAATATCAATTCCATTAATTAGTCTGTTTTGTTTTTATAGATCGAACAAAGTTAAATTCCGACAATTATGAGTGAAAATTATTGTCTAAAATGACCTTAAGAAGTATTTTGTAATTAATAAAATATTTTTGGATACAGAGTCAATCCAATAGTTTAAAGAGCAAAAACATTTTTGTTTATGAGATTATTTAATAATAACAAATTTATTTTTGAAATACCCTAAAAAAAAATCAATCATTCATTTAGAGGTTCATTATGTTTAAAAAACAAGACGTTAATAGTTTATCTCGAAAAAATCGTGGAGGCCATTAAATTCAACCGAAAAGTGTTGTTTCTTATCAAAATCAACTATTAAAATTGAATTAAAAGTGCATTAATCATGATCATTTTGGAATCAAATAAACAGAAAAAGACATAATGGTGTGTGTGTGTGTGGATGAATGTTAGGGGGAAGTTGAGGATAAACAAACTGCCAACGAGACAGGCAGGCGCGAGGTTTCTGTAGCAAATGATTGGAACCAAACTTTTGGATATAAATAGGACATCGCCTTCGTTGACGATCATGTCGTTCTGCGTCCTCAATGTGTAGTAGGAATTCCCCTCAACAAAGTCTTGGATTACTTGTCTAAAGTAGCGTTTCCATGATGTCTACATTAACTTGCCAATTTGGAAAGGAATATTAAAAAAAAAAACATGAATAATTTTAAAAAAAAGTAATGAGAAAATAATTCGTAAGGTATCGTCGTGTAACAATGTAATTTGTTTTTATTTAAATGTAAAATGACAGTCTCAAGTAGAGATGGAGGTATTATAATCATAGCAATTTTGACTTTTTAAAGATAATAAACTAATATAATTGTAAAACTATTCTTCTATTCGGATTAACAAATTTTAATGAAATTTCATATTTAAATTTCCTGGCAACAAAAATTGAGGAGAGATGTCGTTAAATTCCTTTCTTCTTAAGGACTAAAGTTAGAATTACCGTCGACAAAATCTTTTATTACATTTTCATTAGTTGAACAATTCTCATCGGTAGATTTTGGACCTTATTGACTTTAATCGATATATACAAGTCTAATATTAATTACAATAGAAATTATCCAGGTATAGTGATTTATATCAATTAATATGCAATGAATTTAAATAAATTTTCATCGGACTGGCTGGGATCCGAACCCACATCCCTTGGCTTTTAAGGTGATCAATATTGACAATGTCAATATATTTGCCCTCTCGGTGAGAGCTTTTTTATCCACAAACTTTTAGAAGAGGAAGACATTTTAATCTTACAAATTTATAGCGGTGTCTGTGAGTTTGAATGAATGTGCACAAGTTTTCTCATACTTCCAGCGGCAAATGAACTCCAAAATATATATATATAAATACGGCTGATATCCAGAAGCTGCTAGTTTAACTTTATTAAATGAATTTTTTTAATGGTCACATCAGTTTATTTTTAAAGGTTAAGAAAATTTAAATTTTTTTTCATACGCTCATCTTGAAATAAAATATAAAGACACTGGGATTCTCTAGATAATTTACAGCAGAGAGAGACTGTATTATCAATAACACTTAAAACTCGACTAAGACAATGAATGGCCTCGAAAAGGAAAAAAAATATTCAAATGTAATCACGGTTGGAAATGTCCCATTGTCCCATAAGCCATCAGAATCGCATAAAGCACCCACCAAGAAGAAGAAAGAATAAGAAAAAGCAAAGCCAGAATGAAATTTAATAACTAAATGAGCACTTTTGCATGGTTTGTCAAATCGTTCTATCATCCTCTTTTAATATACAGATAAATGATTAAATAAATTACGAAACTAATTGAAAAAAAATGCTTTGCTTATGTTTATATAAGAAATAAAGCTGAGAAAAACACAACAGAATGATAAGAATTTATTCTACAATGTACTATAAGGATTACAAATAAGAAATAAAATAAAAAACTCTTAACTATTTATTTTTTGTATTTCGCACAATTACAACATTTATTATAATTACCCAATATACACGATCAGATGCGTAGCGAAAGACTTAAGAGGAAGGGGAGGGCGATATTAATTTTGATATTTTGATAATTTGGATTTTATTATGACAAAATTTATCTTAACGTGCCTTGGCCAAATATTGTTCGATTTGTGTTTTTTTTTTTTTTTTTTTTTTTTAAGGAAGAAGAAAAATTTGTGAAAAATTTTATTTTTTATATCAATAGAGTAATTGGGTTTATATTCTAACTTTTGTTAATGTCATTGAAAATTCCTAATAAGTTGGGGGAGCTGTAAAAATTCCAGTGTTCTAAGTTCGCCATGAACTTAAAATGTTTGGGAAACTCTGGTCTATACTATTTATTTTTTTATATAAGTGAAAGAAAATATTTTAAACTAGTTTTTGATGTGTGTTGATCTAAAATGATTCGCTCTAGTGCCCTTCGCGAGGTCGTTCTAGAAGAATATATATATATATAGACAATGACTATAAAAATTTAAATAAATTGCTACCAAAATTAAATATAATTTTAATTAAATAATAAGTTTAACACCCAGATTTTATTGTTCTTTTTTAATTTCTCTCTTTCATTAAAAGAGAGGAGGAATGAATTATGTATAAAAAAAAAAATCATGACCATAAATATGAATTTTTTAGGGAGGAAGGAGATGTAGAAAAAAATAAAATGAACGGAAAACTTTCAAACAATTATGAATACATAGTATTAGAAAAATAATGAGTAGAGGGGGGAGTGGGGGTCTAACAAGTCACAATATATATTTATATTTAATTATATACGACTTGCTAACTTCATTGAAGGCCGGATTATTTTGAGTTTAAGAGAAAGGTGTCTGGATCCCCCTCCCTTAAATAAGAGCAAAATATCTCTTTATTATATAATAGATAGCAGTTATTTATTATATCATATCTAATATAATATCTAATATTTAATACTAAATAGATATGATAAAAGCAATATTTATTATTATAATATAAAAATATTGTAAAAAGCATAAATTTTCCACTATCTCTTGAAAGTAATGCATAATTGGTTAAAATTAGAATTAAATAGTTAACAAAAAAATAAAAACATACACCTAAAAATAATAATATAATAAGTTTCTTCTAAATTTTTCAAAGACTACAAAAATCTTTTGCTTAAGCCCCCCTATTCACCTCTAAGCATTTCCAAGAATGGCACCAGCAGAGGTGATTTAATTTTGTATTTTTTCTTTTGGGGAAATGAACTATTTTTGCATAGGGAATAGTTTGATAATCCGTATAAGAGAGGAAGGAGATAAGCGAATCCTGATTTGTAGCTTAAATAGGGGAGCATTGGAATGAATCGGAAATGTAAAGATCCGGGGTTCATATCCTGAGCAATAAATTAGCCTTACATGGTGAAAATAAAATTTTAAAATTAAGGAAAATTAAGTAAAAAGTATGCTAAATTCAAACAATTTTAATTCATCAAGGATGATTAACTTTTTCGAGTTTTCAAGTGCAATAGTATCTTTATTTTATGGATAAAAATACAAAAAGTAGTCGATTTTTTTTAAATATAACAAATCGAAAGTTTTTTTTTTTTTTATTGGTTTTATAAAAAAAAATCTTTGAATAACAGATTTTAGAAATTAGTGGAATATTACTAATATTATTCCGTTAATCGAAATATTTAAATGGTTCAACCTCTTTAATTTAATATATTTATCCAAATATGTATGATGTGAAAAAAATAAACATCATAATCAATTATACCGTATTTATATTAATATTTTTAGTTAGCCTCTCTCTAATAGAATAAAAATTGAAAAATAAGCCTACTCTTAAAAAATTATCATTTATGGAGAGATTTGTCTAAATATTAAATAAAAAATCGAAATTTTAGGAAAATACTTTTTTATACTAAAATTTATAATAGTGATTAATGTAAAGAGGAGAAAATATAGGAGTTAAGTTATAAATTCAATTCATCTTCTCGTAATAATTTATTCAACTACATAAATGATGACTCCTCCTAGGGAATGAAACCCATTAGAGTATAATTCATTAATTTAGATATAATTTCAAAAAGATTAAAATTTTGGATTCATGGTCAAAAGTTTGAACTATTAGATCGAGATACAGGTAAGCACTGGGAGATTGACCCCACTCAATTTTTAATAAAAAAATAAATTTGTATTCCATCCCTCTGAAACGGAAAAAAAAGGGGGATGAAATTAAATACAATTAAATAAATAATAAAAATAATAAAAGGTTCTTCCTGACATAAAAACATTACTCAAAAAGGAGAAAAAAAATATGTAGGATCTGTTAAAATTCAATAGCTATTAAGACACGACTTTTAGGTAAGTTCTAGAGACTTCTTTGGGTTTCAATAATTATAAAAATAAAAGAATTCAAAATAAAAACCAAAATGAATTAATATTTTGATTAAATAAGAAGCTTTCTCCTCTTAAAGAGATATATTTAATATTAAATTAGCAAGATAATTATATGAAGTTGTTAAAAGAAATTTGGATTGTTATCAAGTGTGTGTTTGGGGGAGGGGGGAAGAAATTGGACCATCCCCTTTTCTAGGGCCTGTTGAAATTTTTTAGACGGCTTAGTGATGTAGTATTCTTCAATTGTATATTAATTAAATATATTAATATATTTAAGGAGTAAGGCAAGATATTTATTTATAAATTACTTCTATATTAGTCCCATTTTTTGTTAAAATAAATTTATAGAATGAAGAGAATCTTACATACAAATTTTAACATAAAGCAAGCAAGCCGGAGGAGAGAACAGGAATGAGATCGTTCTTTTTAAGCAAGGCTAAGAAATGTTTAGCTCAGGATAGGTGGTCCCGAGAAATAAGAGCGTATAATGTCAACCACCAGATAAAGTGATTTTTCTTATTGATATTGAATATTTAAAAATCAAAATGGCCTTAGTAGTCTAAATTAACTAAACATCTAAATAAAAAAAAAGTCATACTATAAACAAATAATTTATTCAGTTTGGTTTACAAAATGCTTGCCATTCATTTTTAGAGTATATACAATTAAATAAGCATATTATATGTGCGTGTGTGTTAACGCGTTGGTCCGCCGGCTGCGTTTTATTCGTCGCAGAGGCGAACGCAGCATTAGCGGTCGATGGCTCGCCATCGCCTGCCAATAGAGGCGTCCACCGTCCGCACTCAAAAATCATCACCGACCGCACAAAAAAAAAAAAAAAAAAACAGATCTTAATCAGACATTAGCGTGTGTAGTGGTGGTGGTGGTGGCAACCGATGTTCATTTCCATTTTATGCTCGTAATTAATAAGACTTATAAAACGGATTTTTTTTATTCTTATATATTTATATATTAATAACAATCTCGTTAAGTGATTGTGGAGGGAGTTGGTGTTGGTGTTTTTGTCTGCCGTGTGAACTAGCGTGTGGAAAGCATTAAAGCACATATGTGTGAATGTGTGTGTGGGTATTTAGTGTGAATGTGCATTTGGCCGACGGCGTTAATCCATGCATTAATCAATCGTATCGTCTCTACAGACTCATCATTTGCTGCACATGTCTTGTGACATTTTTGCATTTATTTATTTGACCTCCAAATAAAGTTCAAACTAAAAAAAAAAAAAAAAAAAAATTAAAACTAAATGCATTTTTATTATTCTAAATTTTTTTCGTTAGTTGGATGTTGTTAACTTATTGATATAAATATTTAACGCTTTCGGCGCGCACTATGCTAAAAGAGCGTGATTACAAATGCCTTGCGGGCTTTTATGTTTAGCAGAGAGTGTGTAGAGAATAAACCGCATATAAATTATCCTAATTTTCGTACGAAATTTAAATGCGAACAATAGCTTTATTAAGATAAAATTTTATATCGAGGACAATGAGGCACCCAAAAAATATATCTTATTTTTCAATTTTATAAAAAGAGTAAAAAAAAAAAAAAAAGCAATCACAAATTTAAGAATAGACTCATTCATTGGTCAAGTTTTAATGGATAAAAGCAATGAGGGAAGCTTAAAATATTGTTTACGTTGGCGCCAGGCGGAAAGGCACTTGTGAAAATGAAAAAAAAATTTTCTATCTCTGATAGCAAAAGTATACAATGCTTTAAGCTTTCCGCTCTATTCTTATCTATTAATATTAAAACATGAGCAATGAATGTGCCCAAATAATATCTAAGAAAATAAAATTTAGTTAAATGAAACCAAAAAACCTTCAAATAGTTGAAAACCATTAAGTACAAAAGAAATTGGAATCTCATATTTTAGGGTTAGTATATGCAAAATAAATTTTTTATTCCACAGCCAGTGAATGATTCTCCGCAAGCAGACTGCGGAAAAGCGGAAATTGAATGAAAATTAATATTCACTGGATCTTAGGGGTCCAAAAAAGGAAGATAATTTTCGCTGGGAAATGATATATTGAATATTGGGACGCAAAATTATGGATATTTAAAAAAATGAAGTCTAAAAAGGGGAAAAATTTTTTGTTTTCAGCTTCACAAAGGAGTGTGGTGGAAGGGGAATTTCAAATTGAAAAAAATGGGATCTAAATTAAATGAAAATAAAATAGTTATATTATTGTCAAAGACGCTGCTGTTCCATTTTATTTTGTTCCCCTAATATTATTTTATTTCTTTCATATTCTTATCTGCTCATAAATGAACCAGATCTAAAGATTAAAATTGGCAGAAAAAATATAAACAAACGAAATACGAGTTTTTTCTTTTTAGTTAAATTTTGATAATGTTCGTTGAATTGAAAGGTTTTTGACTTTTTTCATAAACATATTGACTTAATATTTTTGATTTAAAATATTTACAAGCACAAATGTTTTATCATCATATTGTCTAGCAAAAGTTTAGCGAAATTTTTGAATGGTTACAATCAATTAAAAGAAAAAATTAGTGAGGAGCACATGACTGACCGAATCAATTAGATAAATAAAATATTAAATTAAAAAAAAACCTTTTATTTAATAATGCACTATATGAAATAAAATTCCTCTTTTCAGTGCATTTTTAAATAAAATATTTTTTTTCACAACTAAAAAGGCAAAAGACCGCTTCTAGAGTTGGCCACGAGGCGCTGCAATCGAATTTTATTTTTTTAAATTTCATACATATCTAGCTCATCAGCAAGAGTTTTAATATAGACTTCAAGTTCACAATAAATTTTTTTTTCAACCAAGAATTTATTTTAAAAATTATGTTATAAAGAAATTTAAAATACACAACTTTTATTTAAAGTTTTTCTCTAAATTAAGTAATTAATAAAATATTTAAGGATAATGTAATCAAGAGTTGTGCCCTTGTGGTTTAGATAAAAGATGATGTGATTAAGATAATAATAAAAGATCTTAAATTTATATTTTGAAGTTAATTGGGAGAGTATGAGAAAAACACAGTGAAAATAGTCAAATGGTGTTGTAAAGATCATAATTGCTCAAAATTTCGCAATGTCAAATTTAGTATGATTACAATCCGTTTTCTCTCTCTAAAAATATATTGTGTGCGAATACCTAGAAATTTTGGCAAATTCATTCAATTCAGTATCTAAGTGCTTTTGTTAGCAAAAAGGAGGTAGGAGTATTTATGTCATCACAATGATGAGATTCTAATGTTTTTCCCCCAGGTGAGAGATGAGATAGAGAGGAGAGCGGAGTTATCATGGCTGCTTCCACGTGCAAATAAACAGTCTCGTTTAGTGGGGGAGGGAGCACGTGGCATGTGGCGTTCGTTGATCCTGCTCTTGAGCACACATACCCACTGATATTGATATACAATTCCGTGGGTCTAAATGGAATGAGTGTTTCTTTTTGTATGACACTGTGTAGCCAGCCATGTTTACTTTTAATTCCCAATTCCAACTTAAAATTTTGGGCCAGGAAGAGGAAGAAGGAAAAAATTCTTTTGGAAAGAATTGGAGGTACGAACACTCCCCCCTCTCCCTCCCTTAGTCTGTTCGTTCTTTAGCTAACTTCAGAAATATAAGATATACATAAAACCAAACCATAAATCAAACATTTTTATTATACATCATCATTCATATTTAATGTTTTTCTTTTATTTGAAGATTTATTTATCTACACCATCTTTTGGCCAATGATTTGCTGGCTAGATGATTGCAAAATTGAGAACCTTAAAAAATTAAAATATAAATAAAAACATGAATGAATTAATATCCTTCCTTATAATAGTCTTGTTTCTTTAATAATTAGGAAATTTGAGTAAGAACCGCTCAACCATTAACTCTAAGACAAGACAATTGGAGTCATACTATTAAGGTTACTGAATTTAATTAAAATAGAGAATAAAATTTGAATAAGAAATTTTGAGAAAAGTGATAAGAATATACGTATAAATAAATAAATATATATAATATAAACAAATATTGTACTTTAGAAATCTAGTTAAGGTGATTAATTGAGTGTTTAAGGTTCCCCCCCCCCCCCTAAAAAAAACGACAAAAATTCACAAAAACAAAATGACAATAAAAACGCCAAAAAATTACAAAAATAATAAGTTAATCTAAATAAAATAAATAAAACTAAATCTCAAAAATTTTATTCCTCCCCCCCCCTCGAAAAAAAAATCGAGAAGCATTTCTGGCAACACTATTGGGGTGAATGTATTTATAATAAATATAGAAAATTAAGCACCTGTAAATAATCTATAAAAAATTCATTTTTTTCTTGTTTAGGGACGGATAATAGTATACTTAAAAACGTAAAATGTCAATTGTCTTGGGCCCATAATATCCAAGAAGACCAGGCGAGCGGTTTTTATATATTTTGTAAATACGAATGACTTACTCCTACTTTAATGGCAAAAAAAAAAAAAAAAAAAAAAAAAAATAGGACCCATTCAATTTGTTCTTTTCAGTGATGGCTTCTTCTGGAGAAGGGAGTGAGAATCCTCTCCAGTCTAGTCTCAAAGTTTTTCTTTGGAATAACCGCAACCTTTGACACATATGACAAAAGAAAATAGAATCTTATTGTTGCTGGGGAGAGATTGATTTTATTTAGAACTAGGAGTTATCTAGAGCATTAATGAAGAATCCTGTTAGCAATTTGTTTTAAAAAAAGTCTGAGATAGATATTAAAACTAATCCGATACTAATTATTGATATGAATAAATATGAATGGATAACGGATTGTGTAATCTCACTAAATCTCTGTAAAAATAAATAAAATAAAATGTAAAATAAAAAAGCTCTATATGAATTCAGATGCAGATATATATATTTATTTATAAATTATTATTATTTTTTAGAATCAATTAATTACTAACCCTTTTTTTATTTTATTTTTTAAACTTCAAGATAATTTATTTTTTCCTGCTTTTTTATAACATAGGTTTATATATATATATTAACAGAATTTAAAAAAAAAATCACTTTTCAACACAAATTAAGATTGAGATATAGGCAAAGTAGATTATAATAATTATGCACGATGAAAAAAAGATGTTAAATAAAAAAAGTCCAGTGAACAATAACTAATCTACGAACAAATATGATTAAATTGTTTGTAGACATGAATTTTTCTGAGGGTGAATATAAAATTAGAACCAGGTTGGGACATTTTTTTTCTAATGCTAACGAAAATGGACCGGCTCGGAGGTGGGAGAGGGAGAGAGAGAGAGAGAGAGAGGCAAAGGCAGGCAGGCGAGCGCGCGCTCTTCTTGTTCGTTGGCCGACCTTCAAATCCGAACCCTCGGGAGGGGAAATAAGGGACAGTCCGTTCCTGTGTTAATGGCACGTTCTCTGGTCCTCTTCCCCGGCAAGGCCGACAAGACGACATGCCACATTTGAACCGACTATCCACTTGTGTATGAGTGAAAGAGAGAGAGAAAATAGGGGAGAGCGTGCGTGCGAGTGAGAGAAAATGAGATCGGAGAGTGAAGATAAGCAGGAGCCGCAGCAGCTAGCTATAGGCTAGGCTCAGCTCGGGGTTTGCTTGTGCTCCGACGTTCTCGCGCGCTGTACACACATTTTTCTTTGTGTTTTTTGAAGCGCGCGCGTTTGCCTTTGGACACGACAAACCATTCTACTATAGAAGAAAAGGACATAACATCACCACAAGAGATTTTTCTTCTTTCTTTCTCTCTTTTTTTCCTTTTCTGTCTCTCAGCAGCTCGCCGGACTCTCACTACTACTCCCACTCCTCTAGACCACAAACTGCTGCTGGCTGGATTCCGAATCAGCCCGTGTACCACATACCTTGTTGAGCTCATCCATCAAAAATCACGAGCGAGTTTATGATTCTACTATCCTATGGCGAAAAAAGGGATATATTATTTCAAAACAAACAATTTTTTTAATCTTCCCTTGCATTCGTTAAATGAAAAAAATTTAGATTTAAATTTAAAAAATTTAAAAAATACTTTATTTGAATCTCATGGGATCATGTCCCCTGACAAAATGATTGAGATTTGAATCACACCTAAAAAGTAAATCGCCAATCCTTTGTGATACTTAAAACCAATCATTTTATTGATCCTTATATATTAGCATAAATTTTGCAGTGGCGTACCCAAGATCTCCATGACCCTGAGGGTGGGGAGGGGGCGAGCGCCTATGATCAGCTTTCCACTGGAAAGGTAAGTACGATTGGCGCGTGAAATTCTACCTAGTTACGCCACTGGTAAGTTGAAAATCCGGTAATAATATTATAATAGATTAAAATCTTAAAATCCTATGAAACTAAAGAATATTTTTTTAAAGACCAATTCCACAATCCAGGACCAAGAGCGAGATCAAAATAATTTCAAAGAATATGCAAATAAAATAAATTGACAGGTTTCAAAAAAAATTCTTATATTCTTTTGATATAACGAATAATTTTTTGGGGACTTAAAATTAAAATTTACAGTTAAAAAGCTAGGATGTATTAAATAGAAACTGGCGAATTTTAATCCTTATCATCAATAAATTAATTTTCTGTTTAACTTTGATTTCTAGCCCTGTCCTTTGACATAGAGGTCTCGCTTCTCGTTCCAAAGGTACTGAGCGACAAAAATTTATTTAAATTAAATTGGCTACCATTTAAAATTTACCAATTAAAGTAAATTTAAATACAAAAGGATGGAGTCTTATAATGGCCTCAGATGTCTAAAAGAGAATTAAAAAGAAAAACTGGCTGGTATTATTATAAATACAAGATTTTGGGCCTTCTTCAAGTACAATTCAGATACAAATCACATGTAGAGCTTGAATTAAAATAAAAATTTTTAATTTAAGCAAATAAAAGAAAAAATTTAATCAAAAGCCTATACAAATAATAATTTTCATTAAAGAATTTTTTAAGGTAATTCCTATTTTAGAATAGCAATTTAAAAAATAAATAGCATACTTCTCTTTCTTAAGTCCTGCATCTTTCCTCAAACATGCAAAAATAATTTATAAAGGAAAAGGCGTATGTCTCATTAAATAAAGATTAGAGAAAATTACTTCTCTAGATGACTATATAATTTTTTAATGGAAATAAATTAATCCTTTGATAGGAGAAGAAACAGGCAGGAAAAATTAAAATTCGAGATAAGATGATTAAGTTTATTTATAGGGTTAAAGCACTGGAACGCAAAAGATAGTTTCGATTCTCACGATTGAAAAGTTTATTTATAAAAATTCAACAAAAAAAGGAAAAATTTCCCTTTAGGCCTTTCTTTTTCTCCATCAACAAAACAAATTTAATGCCTAAGGGATGAAATAAAATAAATTCACATTAGTTTATTATAGAAAATTATTAATATAATAAGTGTTTTATTACTCCATGTGTTATATTTTTAAAACATAATTTATAACTCTTAAAAAAGTTTTAAAAACAAAATAAAGTGTAATAAAAAGTCTTATTGTGATATTAATAAAAGTGTAAAAACTAATTTTTTAAGGTATTATGAGAAACAAAATATAAATTTGAAAACAAATAAAATAATAAACAAGAAACTAATTGGTAGAGCTTATCCAACAAACTCTTATGAAATATGTTCTGCTGTTTTTAGAATAATGCTAGGTGCCCACCCGGCGCTGCAAAAATCGCTCTTATAAATTTCCTATATCTCATTAGAAGGGGAGGGGGGTGACTTTTTTAAATAAGAAATTAGCATAATGCAGACTAAAAAAAAAATTAAAACAGTAAATTGAAAAATAAAGAGAGGGGGATATACCGTTTGGGCCTTATATTAATAAAGAAAATTGTGCATCTTTTAATAATTAAATTTGTTTTTTAAAAAACAATTTACCTCCCTTCATTATAACAAGGCAATCAGAAAATGTTCTCAATAAAGTGTCATTTTCTGTAGACGGATTTGTAACAAAAGTTGATTAAATTGTGCGTAGTCAGAATATTTTTTCAGGGGGGGGGGGGGGATATAAAAAATAAATTTATATCATGAATAATGAAAATGGCTTCATTATTTTAAATTAAAATTTTTATTTGATATAAAAAGAAAGTTGTTATCGAATAATAAATAAAATAAAATTAAGAATATTTTTATTTGAAAAGGATCATCCTAGTAATAAACCATTTGTAAGTAGTTCTGGTTTAAAATAAATTCTAAAGAATATAAAATATTTTTATATAATTTTTAACAGCATTTACAAATTTATTTAATATAATATTAACCTCTCTATTATTTTTTTATTATTTATATATGTAACGCAACGCTATTATATGTTTTGGAACGTACTGGGGAACAATAATTATCTGCTTCTGCTGGTTATTTAAAAATAAAAATGAAATTTTAACTTAAAAAGAATTTTTTTTAAATAAACCAAGTTTTGAATAAGATGAATAAAAAAATGAATTGAAATTTAGAATTACAGAATTACAAAAAATTAAAATAAAAATTGTTGTTATATAATTTTACATTATGAATTTTCTTTTTTTTCCTGAAATTTTGAGGAGGGGGTAAGGTAGAAAACCCATCTCTCTCCTTGGATATGGCCCTGTATTGAGATATTGAGTCGTGTCAGTCAGTTTATTTTCCGTTTAACTAAAATAATAAAATTCCTAATTTAATCAGAAGAAATTTTTTAATTTGATAATAATAATAAAAAAAAAAAAAAAAGATTAAATAAGTTCAAACTAATCCAAATCAATAATTGTTAAGCGTAGCCCTCAAAAAGAGAATTTGGAATTAAACACGTGCAAGCAATTCGTTGGCTGACTTTTCACATGCAATATTGTTAACGAGAAGAGAACATAGGGAAGGAAAAAAGACGACTAGCCAGTTATGTATGAAATTGACGTGTGTGTGTTTATATTTGTAAATGGGATAACAATGTGGCCGTATTGTAATTGCAGGTTGCCCGCTGGAGGGCGACCGGAGTTTCTTCAGGCATATTTCCCCTCCACCGTCAGGCAGCGAGCCCCCACCACCTCATTTGTACCTTCTCGAGGAGTCTCGTCGACGAGACTTTTGACGATCCCCCCCTCTCCTTCTTCTCCATCTCTTACCTCCTCGTGCTATTCCAAAGTATCAACACGCCAGGGCTTTCTTTCTCAATGGGAATAAAACTGATGTGGCCATCAGAGATAAGAAAAATTTATTTTAAGAGATGGAATGGATCATATTTCTTATTGTAAGATAGAATATATTTATCTGGATAAAATCATGATAATTCTAAATAAATAGTGGGAAAAAATAATTTTCAGTATAATACATTTTTGGAAGCACTAACTTTTTCGACTTAAGAAATAATTAGGCATCTCACTTAAAAAAAAAAGAAAAAAGTGGCTACATAATACATAAGAATTTTGCTCTTTTTGAATTTCATATCGCCTATTAATTTCAAAGGCTCAAAAATTAAATGAAGGAGGCCTGCATGTTTGCAGGGCTTTGGGAAAAGTGATTTAAAGAGAGGCCAAAAATATATAATTTTGAATTTGTGAATTTCCGAAAACTCATTTCTAAGCCGGTCTAGCTCTCAGGACTAATAATATCTTAATATCTTAATTTTCAATTTTAAATAAATAACTAAACTAAAAAGGTAAAACTTGTAATAAGCCCGCATCAAGTATAGGAAATGTAATAAAGGTTTAAAAATCGGAACTCATAAATAAATTATAAATGGATTGTTTTTTTTTTTTTTTTATAAAATTTTCAAAGTATAGAAGATGTCTTTGAATAGATAGGCCTATAAATAAATAACATAATTGAAAAATTCAAAAGTCCATGGAAAAAAGCAGAGATGCAGTTATTGTATTTTTGTTTAGCATAATATATAATGTCAAAATCGAAATTATTATATAAAACAAATTAATAAAATCTGATCTTAAATTAGTTCCTTTATTTTAGAAATATTTTAACCAAATGGAGTCAAATTAAAAAATTTAAATTAACTGTAACTATCCTTTTAATGAAAACGAAACTGTGATACCATTTTTCGTAGGTGTAGACTAACTTTTTCTAAGAAACCGGCAATCTGAACTCAAAATTTTACTATACTATATATGGGGGTTAAACGAAACATCATTTAAAGTCCTTAATGAGATGAGTTCATATCTCTCTCAGTTAAACTCTCCGAGAAATCTTGCATGTTTCGTTTTTATTATAAAGCTTTTTATTGGATTGCAGAAATCTACAACCAGGTCTCTAGTTACTTTTGAACTTAGTAATAAATAATAATAAAAATTGGGAAGTTTGATATTAACAAAGAACAAAATTAACAAATTTAAAATGTTCAATCTTAAAGCTAAAACAGATGTGCAGTTAAGAAATTATGACTTTTTCTAAATAAAACACATCTGGACTCAAATTCCAATTGGAGATATTTAATTCATCGACGCTTAATAGTCTGTTGAAAAGCATCATTAAATATAAAAAAAAGGATAATTTCTTATTATTTATGAAAAAATGTTATAAATATTTATTAAAATAATGAATATTTGTTTATTCGTTTTAGCAACGAAGGCCATTTGGACATTGGAGAAAAGAAAAGTGGCTGCCGGCGACCTTTAACGTTTGCTTGTTCCTCTGGATCTTTTAGGTATAAAGTGAAAACAAATTATTTTTCATTTATAAGCTCTATTTGGATGACATTTCGGTTCCAGAACAAACTCCCAGAGCAATTATGTTATGCATCACATTAACATATAAATAGAATTGAGGTCAATGAAGAATCATTCATTCCATTGAGACTTTAAGAGTTAAAAACAAAACAATTTCAGTTTCATTTATTTATAGAGGAAATTAGGCCTATGAAATATTAAGATTTTTATAAATAGGATGCTTTTTATAATTAAAAAAACATTTTTTGCCTACTGGAATTTAAAAATGTATAATAATTCATTTTGATACGCAGAGTATATAATAAATAATAATATGTAATAAACATAATATTTCTCTTTAGTGAAAGAATTTAACAAATGTTTTGGATTTTAAATAGTGTTAATGTGAAAACAAGTTCTTTCAAAACATTTTTCTAAACGTGTAAAATTGAAAACATTCAAATCAAGTATTATGAAAATCGAGAGTTAAATATATCAATGCTCTAGAAAATCCTGACCCGGACGGAGAAGAGATGGCAAACATTTTTATTCCTTCGATATAATTAAATTATTTATTTTATTCATTGGTATTTATTTATTTTGAAATTATCGGTTTGAGCGGAACTGACAATAACAACTCAACTAGCCAATTTACCATTGTCGGAGCTTTGAAACCAAAATTTAGCATTATTTACTAAACTGGGTATAAGTGTCCCCCTTCAAATTAATTATTTTATTTTATTGTATTTTATTAAATTTATTTTGAGATAAATATCCCTAAATTATATTTTATCATTTATGTAGCCAGTGGGCTATTCAAAGAGTAGTTTAATTAAATATTAATAACCATTATATAAAATAGAAATATTACTCTAACAATTATTTAATATTATAATAATATTAATATCAATATATGAATATTTTGCTATTATCGTGTACCTAATATTTTTGTCAATTAATAAAAATAGCTAATAATTTTAGAGAAAAAAAAAACAATTTTAAAACAATTATTCTATTTATATATTTGTAATGTACTATTTAAATGATACTAAGCACTTTGTCAAATATATTGGGGAAAGTCTAAAATAAAAGAATTACTTAAAATACAAAGCTAATGTTCAGGTGATGCATGAAGTTAGTTACAAAAGAATATTTAAAATTTAAATTATCTTAACAAAATTTAGGAATTTATTTTATATTCATGTGACTGTTTTTTATTAATTTATTTTTTTAAATACAATTTACAATTTAAAAAAATTTAATTTATTGTCAACTTCAAATTGGATATGAAGATAGTCACAATCTGATTTTGACATCAGAAATGCCACCACAGACACACTTCGGCATAATATGGTTTGCGAAGGCTTTCGCAACGGGTTATACTAGTTAGTAAATAAGAAAGACTGTTGATTTCCCAAACTGAGCATTTTCTTTTAGGCTCCTATTCTGAAGTTTAAGGTTATCAATATTGATAATGTCAAAACCTCTAATTTCTCAGCTACGGGAGGGGACAACTTAAGATTTTCTGTGAAAGTTTTGAATATCAAAAGTCTTCTCAATTGAGAGTAAATATTTTGAAAATATTTCTAAAGGATGAGTCATTGAATGAATTTATTTTTAATTTTTGAAAAATAGAAATGCTTTATCATTGTAAATAATGAATTCGAAATATTTTAATATATATGTAGACTGAAATAACTAAATTATTGTTGTTATTATTATTATTATTATTATTGTGTGATAGTTAAAAAAATTTGTTCAAATCAAAGTTTTAAATTTGGAATTAATAAGGAGAAGGGTTGGTAGTTGGAAAAGCCCTTTGGAACACCTCTAACCCACTCACGCACTAGCTATAACTCGTCGCGTCGCGCGATTCATCATTTAAATTGGTAATTTATCAAAATAATCGCCTACGGGGGCTTGTTTAGAGTCCGGGTCGTTCGAGTCAGCATGCAATAGAGAGAGAAAGAGAAAGACGGTTGGAAAAAATAAATAAAAATCCTAATATAATAATAAAAATAAAATTTAAGTGTGATAAAAGTACAACAAGCGCGCGTAAAATGAGCATAACATTAAAAAATGGTGATGGGGTCGTTCCCTCTTAACAAGCCAAGAGAGAAAAGAAGGTCCAAAGAAGTCACGGTCGCGTGTCAAGGCCCCCGTCGTCGTTGTTGTTGATCTGCTCCTTATTCGTTCTAGGGAGCATGTGTGGTTTATCCCATCAGTTCAAATTAATTACACATGACAAGTGGCACTCGGCGTCGGTGCATTAGCCATCCAACGAGAGAACAAGATAAAAAGAACAGAGCAGAGATAACAAGTGATAATCACTCCGCCATTGTGCAACTAGGAGGGGAGAGAGCTCTTAGCGAATCGGTTTTGAATTTTTAAAGGAAAATTTCAACTAATTTAGGAGGTAGAGTTGATACTATCAGTATTTAAGACTTTTTTCTAAAACTTAGTGTGCACACTTTTCTATATCGTTGTTCACTTCAGTCAAGGGTGCATAGGCTTGGCTTGATTAGGGCGAATGAATGATCACGTGACGATTTGGAATTACACTTAACGAGACGTCAGATCGAGGGAATATTCACTTACAATAAGTGCGGATATTGAAAAAGGGCGTAAGTCTGAGGACTGAAAAGCTGGAGACGCAGAGTCGGTGACAATTTTTACTTTAATGGTAACATTTTTAATGCGGAAATAAAACAAAACACGCCGGACGTTATTGGGTTCAGTGCTTCGACCTCTTTTTAAACCTCCAAAGATCCTGAAAATGAAATCCAAAAACAAAAAACATTTACAAAAAAGAGGATATTTACTTTTTAATTTTCTTTAGGCGTCAAAAAAAGTTTTACCTCTTCTTCCCCAAACAAAAATAATCTTACTAAAGATTTCCTCCTTTTCTAAAATCTTAATACAAAAATTCCTTTCTTGTCAGCTGAATCCTCGAGGGCACAGAGGTGGTTAAAAGAATCAACTCAGCAGAGAGTACAATGAGGTTGATGTGAGACCTTAGGGTTTTTTCTTTCTTCAAATCTCTTTTAATAAGTGAGAACAAATTAGATCATATTAATTGGATTTTTTTTTCTTATCATAAATCATTAACATTTCAGAGCAGACATCAAATAATAAATATAGTGTTAATTTAATAATTATATAGAATTAAATTGGAATTTTGAAATGGACCAAATGGACTGTGTCCTTCGCAACCGCCGGGTCAGAGAAAGATAAATATTATAAAAAAAAAAATACTGCTGATAAATCTTTTAGATAACATCCAAAACACACTTTTAGTATTTATTTAGAGATGAATGTTTATAGAAGATATCCTATCAATATTATTGGATGAGAAAATTTTTTAACAAAAAATTGGTTGATAAAGAAAAGAAGATGATCCATTATGTCGAAAGTGAGTTCAAATCTGATGTCTTTTAAATATGTCATGACACCCCTTAGAATATTTCGAACAAATATTGACAATTTTAAAAGATTTGCTTGGAAGAAGCTACCTGAATTGATAAATAGGAAACGAGGGAAAAAATAAAAAAAGTTAAAGAGCATTTATTTGGTTTTTATTGTTTGTTTAAAAAAAAATTTTTGTGGAAAAGATAAAAAAAAGACTTGTCAAAAATGAGTGTAATTTAATGAATGTAATAAATAATTTAAATTTTTTTATATACCTGTTTTAAACAAGGAACAATTAGGAAAGCTTATATTTATTTTATTATCCCATCATTAAGAGCTTGTCTGAGCAACGTTTTTGAGGTTTTAAGAAGCCAAATAATTTATTCAACTTGAATTTGGAGGTTGCTGGCGTTAATCTGATAGTAATCCGATAGAACTCATCTCCAGAATGCCGATGTGTGAGTGAGTTTATATCGTGTATGGAATAGAAGTCGATAATATTGAGAAGAAGATGCCGTGATACCGACATCCACGTAAACCAACATGGATGGGCGGCACTGCCTTTTAAGAACTCATGTATCAATACTCTTATTTTTAATTATTTTTTTCCCCTCATGTTTATGATGATAGAGGCGATTTTTTATTTTAATTCGGGCAATATACGCATTCTAAGTCACTTGTCTGGCTTGTATTTGGCGAGATTGCACTTGCAGTATTTCCACGAAGCAGGTGATCCGTAGGGCGCTTGGAGATCACCAAGGGGGAGAACAGATACGAGTCAAAAGTCGTCAGTTGAGTCTCTAACACTTTGCGATGCCTTAGAAATGGCGACATGTCTTCAATAGAGCAATTTTCAAATGGGGTTCAAAAGCACAAATCCGAAACAATACTTACAAAGTGATTGATATTTATTCTTAATGGATAAACTAAAAATCAATCAAACAAATCAAAAACTTTATGAAAATAGCAGTCTAAAATATATAGGAAAACGTAAAGGATGAAATTTTAGATAATTAATAGAATATAATAAATTAGTAAAAAGAAAGCTTTAATAAAATAATTAGCAAGTGAATTAGCATACAAAATACCCAAGTGACTCATTTAAGTTGAGTTAGCAATAAATCACACAAAAGTCAAATTATTGCGTGATAATTATAGTCTTTAAAAATTCTTTATATAAAAAAGGTGGTATATTAAATAGCCTGGTAGTTAAATATATATAGAAATCCAATTTTATTATTATAGTATTTTTAAAAGTGAATTGAGATTTTTAAACTATGAATGAAAAAATAGTAACAATTGGAAGAATTGAATTGACAAAAATAAAAAAAAAGATTAATGTTTGGATAAACGAAGTGTGAATGATATCTATGTATGAAAAATTATCTGGGGGGCTACTCTAAACTTGACTGCCCTGTCAGCATCCATTATTCCACCTTAATCTTGACTTGCCTATTTCCAGACCTATATAGAACTATCAGTATTCTAGATGTTTTGAAAAAAACTGTTTTCCCAGTAGGGAATTATTAGCCTGTAGTTTGCAAAAATTTAAATTAAAAAATATTTTGATTTAGCTGGCGTAATGGGGAAATAATATTTTCATCAAAAGTCCTCCCTTCTAGCTACTGTTATTATACAGTAAATATTGCTGTATTTTATTATTATTTTAATAGGTGACAGAATTTCTTAATTGTTTGGTCAAATAAAAAGGAATTTTAATTAACTCACAGATGTCAGAATTATAGAAAAGTTGTTTATTAAAAAAAGGAGCACACAAGTTTTTTTTTTTTAATAGTTAGTTTCAAAATCAAATAAATAATCTTACTTTCTTACATCATTTTTTTTTTTTTAATGAAATTAAAAGACACCATTTGGCCAAATTTGTCAATCTTACGAGAAATTAGGGAAATAATCTAATAAATAAATATGATATAAAACAAATTATTAAGTTATATAATTATTTTTGGGATAATAATAATAATAATAATAATCAATTAACAGATGAGAAAAATTGTTTGAAGCTTTTTAGTTTAGTTAATGAGTTTTGGAAGCCAAAAGTGACAGCACAATTAATGGTTCAATTAATTTTCGAGATGGTGCGAGGAAAAAAATTAATAAACTAAACCTTATTATTAACGAATAAATATTTATTTTAAAGTAAAAAGAGTTAGTTAAATATTTTGAGTAATTATATATATATATATATAAAAGGCTTATAAACGTATAAAAATAATCTAAAGACAAGATCAGGCAAATAAAATGAAATAAAATAAAAAGATTAAGATTGGTTATACTATAAACTCTTAACAAGAATCTATATTTTTACTAAATTAATTAAAGAGTTACTCATTGGAAAATAGGCCTAGTTAAGATAAAGAATTTTTTAGTTGGAAAGAGTTGGCCAAGGATCTTTGTCAAGAGGAAAAAAAAGATTGCGACTCAGAATTCAATTCAATTATTTTCAAAAAAACGGGTTAATTTTGTGTTGCAAGCCTTTAATTAAAATAACCAAAAAGCCTAATAAAATTCATTTTAGGTTGTTTCGGGTTGATCAATCAAAGTTTTGAGACCATAAATCTATAAGATGACTCAAGCCGAAATACAAATATTATTGGCTCTTTATGTAATTTTGATTTTAATAAACGCCTATATCACATAATTCAGATACTGAAAAGGAAGAGGGGATTTTTTCTCATGATCTGTTGTGGGAAATTTTGCCCATCCCTGTTGCATCGTTCTCAAAAACAATTTGAGAGTAAAAATGTCTAAATTGATCGTCGAAGAGAAGGATGAAAAATATCTTAAACAGACACGCTATCTTTATAATAAACTGGATTAATTTTCTCTGAATATAGTAATACTTATAAATTGTCATTTTGATTTTTTTTTTTGCTCTTAAAAAAAAATTATGAATGAGAAGCATTTATTAATTATACTTAGGTAGTTGGGAGAAAGTAAAACGTGTTAAGTTCCAAGAAAGTTTTGTTACAAGTTCAAGGAGAATGAAGAGTCATTTATATAAATTTGACTCACCAAACACTGTCGGACTGTGATCCGACCTGGACGCATTCTTGGTGCTCGAATAACTCTGACCGGGTAACGAAGAACTTTTCTCCTAAAAACAAAAACAACAAAAATCAATTGAAAATATTGAGTTAATGGCTTTAACAGTTCATTGTTTGCAGTCTGCCCACTTGCTTCAAACTGGCAACTTCCCAAGCATATGATTATGAAAGCAGACCGTCAAAGGTTTCAGTTCCTTCGCTACTCAAACTCAACACACCAAATCTCTCTCAATTTTCATTTATTATAAATCAAGAAATAAATAAACACTTGGTGAGATAAACATTCCTGAGATTTGAGTGTTTTTTACATTTAAGGATGTTTATTATTAATAGAGAAAAAGATAAAAACCCAAAAGTAGTTTTACAGATAGCAATGTAATTATCTGCAAGTTTGTCTAGAAGACTTTTACGGACCAATTCCAAAAGAAGATATATAAGCTAATAAAGTAACCATTTTATTTGACCTCTCTCTGCTCATGTAAAATATAATTATATTATTCCTATTGTTATTAAAAACACGTGTGTTTATCAGATGTAAATACAAAAACCAGCAGGGATAGAAATAAAAAAATTTTATAATTGCCATCTTCAAATAATATTTTAAGGGTGGATGTTTCAATATAAGAAAGAAATTTGAAAAAAAAATCTACAGGTAGGAAAATAATTGAAGTGAGGATCTTATTGGGACCGTCGTTTCTAAATTCTCAGATATGGAGGTTTCTTGTTCCCACTTAAACAGGTTTCATGATTGTGTCTCCCATTTTATTTATTATTTAGGCATTAAAAATTTCTTAAGGCTATAGGAGGGAATAAAATATTTTTAATTTAAATGTTAAAATGCCAAAAAAAAAAAAAAACTAAAACACTTGGTGTTTACATTTTATTCACTTTTTGAAATTTTCTTCTAAAGATGGAGATTAAAAAAAAAAGAGAAGAGTAGAATAAGTGAGATGACAGCAAGGCACCCAAATTGTCCAAAATGTTATTAAAGAAATAATAATAAAATAAATTCTAGTTAATTATTTTATTAATTTTTCCTTTTAGCTAATAGCCATCATAGGAAATCTTATAAATTATTTTTAACAGTTTTTAATTATTTTTTTACTAAATTTGGATCCGAGCTACATGTCAAGAGCCCGGAAATAAAGTTTATTAATATTGTTTTGTGAAATTTTTGATGGAGAATTTGGTTCACGGGTTTCCAAAATTTGACTAGACAGGCCGTATTTAGGTTTCTGCATTAATGCCACCAAATGATAGAAATTGAAGAATGGTAATAAATATGACATAATCAGCTGAGAACGGACCTTTCAATAAATTTGATGTTTATCAATATTTGACAAGTCCACGATTCAAAACAATAGTTATAAAACTGGGAAAAAGCAGGGTAGGGTTAAAAATATTTCTTTATTACATATAGTTGGGGATTTCTTTCCTCCGGAGGTGTGGGGGGAGGGGGTAGAAGGACTTTAAAATATATAAAGAATAAAGAAATTTCGAAATTATTTAGGGCCTAAAATTACTTAAAAAAAAAAAAAAGGGGGTGGCTATAAAAAAAAAAGTTTGTTTTAATTATGTTCATTTCCTAATAATTTGAGTGGAAAAAGTAAATAAATAAATAAGAGATAAAAAAGGTGGAAAAAAAACAAACTTTTTTAAATAGTCGTTTCAAAATAATTCTCTAAATTCTTTTATTTCAACTTTGATATAAAAAAATGCCAGTTAAAAATAAATTTTTACTACTACTTTATTTAAAATTAATAGAAATAAAATGTGTCTAGCAATGATGCTTTGTCATGCATGCTACTTGAATATGATTCCCACCAACATACGTACATGTTTTTAAAAGGTTAATTGTGTCAACCAAAAGTTGGTAAAACGAAGCTCACACTTCTTGTTTTGTTTTCAAATGCAGACGGTATAATATTTATAAATAGTGTATGTATGAAAGAGAGAGAGAGAATATATAAAGATTTAATCTTACTAATTACACAAAATAGCTATTATTTGAGGAATTTATTACTGGGTGAGTTTGAAACTGAATGGGAATTATTAAAGCGTACAAAATAAAAGTTTAACAATTGAAATTAGATATATTTACATGTAAGAAATCAAGAAAAACTTTAGAGACGGTTGGAAGAAAAGATTGATCATAAATTACTTGATTAGATATATAAAAATATAATCAGTTCATAATTACAAAATAGATATCCCTTGTGACTCAAAAACCAATTTAATTCAAAATACAAGCTTTATTAACTAGCGTTAGCTATATTAACAATATAACAATATTAATAGCAGTATTGTTAATTGATTTCTAAGTGGGAGCGAGAATAGAAGTTTAGTTAAAAATTTTGGGTTATGGAGGTTTAGGTCATTTTGATAACCAAAGGGCTAAAGATAATTTAAATTATTAAAAAAAAATAATAATTTGGGTAATGAGAGGTGATGGCTAAACACTAAAAAAATCTCCAAATAGTTGCTGGAATACCAAATTTCAAGGATTGTAAAGTATAATAATCTTCAGCACTTTGCAACATTTATTCCTTTTGTATTCTTTTGTTTATATCAAGATAATCTCTGTGTGAATGATTGGACCCAGTGGTGGATTGAGCATCTAATGGGCCATAGACAATATTGAAATTGGGGCCTCATTTATGCTGAGTGGCGCATAAAAAAGGCGCGAATTCTACATGTTGAGTCCATTTAGACACTTAAGAATTCCCGGCTTTGGACATTTGTCTTGTCTCTTGGTTAATCCAGCCCTGATTGCAACTACCCATTGAGGACATGAACCCTAAGGTTGAGTTTAATAAATTTATTTATCTAATAAATGAATTTCATTAAAATAATCATAAAATCTACATTATACAATAGTTTAATCATCACTTTGCTCCATTTTTATAATCAGGGGCCAGACATCTTATACATTTTGTACGATAAAAACAATAATAAATTTATTCAATTTTATAATTTTTGGAAATAAACAAGTCTTTCAAACAATCCGTACTCCATCTACAATTGGAATAAGTAAAATAATGAGAAAATATATGTATGACCAGTATTTTTTTTTTTTATTAATTCATTAAATGAAATTAAATTATTTTGCATGAGGTCTTATATATATAAGGGTAAATATCACGTGCTCTGTTTGTGTGGGTGAGAAAGAGATGATGTTTAGTTTATAGATGTACGACGGGGCAGAATGTTTTGGCTCTGGCCTCTAAAAGGAATAGGCAGGCAAGGCAGGCTGCAACTTCACAAAGGACTCCTTTGACGAGCCAAGCACAAGCACAGACAGACCTCCGAAAAGCTTAGGCCCCAGGTCTCTCTCAACGAACCCACAGATATCCATCCATGTGATATTTCAATTTTACATGGTTTGTTAGAATTCCACGGACTATTATACACACTTGAATAAATAATTTATTGATGCATATATTTAAACAAAAGAATGAATTTAATTCAACTTTAAACTCTCTTAACAATAATTCTACTTTTTGTTTTTATTATACGTTGTCAATAAATATTTTGTTAGATATATTGGCGAAAATATTAAATTCATTAGAATAGTGAAGTTTTTAAATATTTTATCTTGCACTGTTTTCATTTTTTATATTCAATCATAATTTTTTTAGGTGAATTTTACTTTCTCTTCTGTCAACTATTAAATTTTTATTCAAACAATTTATATTTAATTAAATATTATTTAATATATTATATAAATTTTTTGATTTATCTTAAACCACATTTGCCGGCGATAGCAACAAACACGGATGAACAAGCTTCAAAAGGATCTATAATTAAAGATTCTTTTATTAAAGAAAAATCCAATTTAGTTAAGAAGCTTATTTTAGCTTATTCCTTGAAAATAACAGATTTTTGAAATTTTCATTTCTTTGTATTCTGAAAAAAATGATTTATGAAAAAAAATTAGACTTTTTTGTTTTTAACTAATTAACATATTTTATTGTAAAAGAAATTTTGATCTTTTTAAAAAGGAGGGAATGTTTTCTTTTGTCCGATCCAGAATAAGGTAGTGATTAAGAAGATAAAAGACAGATCAAGTGTCATGAGAGGCTAGCACGCTTCTCGTTAAGGGCAATTTGCACGTCTGAGAAAAAAGCCGAGGGGAAGGAGCGACCTTGTGGAGGGACCTGTACCGGGTGTGCACCTGTCAAAACGTGTACCTGTGATTCAGTCAGGTCAATCAGACTACTTTTCTCCTCGGTAAGGTTCTCGGATGATCGTTTCTCGTCTTCGCCTTCGTCTTTAAACACTTTGACCTCGTCGGTGCTGCCGAGGTCGTCGCCAGCGCCGCTACTCACGTGCGGCATCGTTGGAGTGCGTGTGGTACACACACGCACACACACACACACTCACTCTCACGTGCACACCACACTCACACGCACTCGCTCGTATACATTCACGCACGCACGCACACGCGCGCGCGTGTACCACGAGGTGCAAACGTGTCAAAAATTGCAATTGTCCACATATTTGCCAAATATGAAGAGCACCATTTGGGAAGACTACATGACTCCATAGGGCACGAATCCTTTTTTTGTTATTGTTGTTGTTAAGGGCACACTGACAAAAGAGCACGAGCACGAGACACACGACACGCCAGGCAGCAAGCCAGTTTTGAATGTTAACGGAACGACTTGACTCGCTCGACTGAAGCCTGCTCTAGAAGCAGCATGCACGCTAGCGCCAGCAGCGCACCCATACGGAAACACGTTGAACCAAGCACACTCGTTGGGCCAATGGCAGGAGTAGTGGGCCACGCCTTCAACCAACCAGCCGCCAACCAGAGAACGTACACTCGCGTCTTGCGCCGCATCCACTACTTCCCTCCCCTCTATTTCTACTAGCGCGCAAAACACCATACTAGCCGACAAATAGACAAAATACAAATCCATCATCCATTTCCAATTTGTCCGATCCATTGAGAAATCCCAAATTCCCATTGACATTCTTATGCTGCGAGTGTACCCCGTAATGGCAGCGAGACGAAACCAGCCGAGATACGCCGAAAATTGACGAGCCGTCGTAAATATATTAATGATTCCAAAACTATTAGCTCGCTTATTTATGAATGCCCGGAGGGGCAACGAAGGAGGGACAAAAAAAGGCCCAGGATAATTTCACGAAATTGGGTCCGTGCGCGAGGCGCTAACATTCAAGTAATTATCCAAGCTTGTTTATCTTTTTTTTGCCTCCTCTTTCTTTGTGCAGGTGAGACAATCGCAGTCACACCCACCAAACGGGGTGTTTACATTCCACACCTTCGCGTGATTAAATACTTTCATTGTGAACTTGACAAGATGGACCAAAGGCACGTGCCTAACTAACAGTCAAAGATGTGTGTCTTACCTACCGATTATCTAAATAAAAATCCCATACCGGAAAAGGGAGGGAGGCACATTTTATTACGTCGATTTGAAATTCCTATTAAATTACTTCTCATTAGAAAGGTGTCAAGATGTAAAGAGATTGAGAGGCGTGTCAAAATTTATAAGCACAGGCAGGAAGGAGATAAAGAGGAGTGCATCTATAAAATATTTATAGTTGATAATTAAATAATAACTAATTTTTGATTATTAATTTGATAATGTTAAAAATGAATTGAGTGACGCTGAATCAAAATATTTTTTTAATGGAAAGTAAAATAAATTTATTTAATTTAAAGTTTTGAAAATTCATAAACATTGTTTTTTAAACATTGAACCGAATTAAGAAAGGTGCCAAGAAAGAAGGGAAAAACTTCAAAAGTTGTATTAAAGGGAACATGAATTTTATTTTTCCTTAATTTAACAATATTCTCTTTTAATTAGCTCTAAGTCCGTCCCTTGGTGTAGAGGTAGAGGTCTCGCCTCACGTACCAAAGGTCAGTGGTTGGTTTACCGTCCTGAACGACAAAAATTTATTTAAATTACATTGGCAATCAATTAATTTAAATAAATAAAGGCGTCTAGTCTAGTGGCTTCAGATACTGAAAAAGATTTAAAAAGAAAAAATAAAAAATTAGCTATAATGAAATATATGGGTTCGGTTCCCAGCAATTGGCAAGAGAAAAGTCGATTTATTCATATTAATAAGTATTGGTCCTAAATATCCCCTAAAACCAGAGAAAATTTTTAAGTCGTACATCAAATAAAGAAATTTTTTTCATTTTTTTTTTTGTTCAAAGATAGCTTTTTTCTTTTTTAAATGATTTGTCTTCTTAGAGAAAAAAATTCTTAAAAATCTCCCCTCCCCTCCCCCTGGAAGACAGGAAAGCCATTTTAAAAATTATTTATGGCTTCATGGATAAAATGACCCTTTAAAAAAAGGGGAGTCAGAGCTTTTCAATGAAAAATGATATGATTTAGTTTAGAGTTTTAACTAAAATGTTTATTTAAATGAATCTCTCTTTTAACTTGACAAATATACTCTACATCTCCATATATGAGATTA